>SNQJ01S0037776.1:58344-91127 GCA_010110895.2 Picea sitchensis
ACTTTGACCTTTTGGGGCTTCTAGATGACATAAGAGGGTCCTCCAACTTTGTAAGGCCATAACTCGCAAACTGTGAGGAGTTATGTGACATTCAACATACCAATAGAAATGGAATGAAATGTACCATCCATATAGAATATTATTACCTACAAATATATAAAAAATAATACCATTATCCATCAAACAAACTTGGGTCCATTATCCAAACCTGGGTTCTCCAACTTCCCATGGCCATAACTCTCTAACCGTGAGGAGTTATGTGACGTTCCACATACCACCGGAAATGGCATGAAAAACAATATCCATATAGGATAGTTTCAATGACAAATTCACTGACATTCATCTCATTATTCCAAAAATAAGCATGGGTTCTCTAACCATACTTCTAGGATAACTCAATTCACAAAGCGTCTTCCCGTGAGGGATTTCACCATAAGGGGATCACTTTTGAGTTCATCCATTTATACTTATTATCAACCATTACAATACAATAACGAGTCATATTTATATCAAACAATCTTGGGTCCATTACCCAACCTTTGTGCTCTGGGGATTTCTTCAAGGGTTGACATCAATGACAACCAACCTTAATCAACATAATCTATCTCAATAAGGAGGGGCCTTCATAATTTGTGAAGGTTCATTTTGGGGAATCTTGGGTTCTTGGTCCTTAAGAATAATAATATCTTCCCACCTAGTGTCATCTGTGGGTTGTTTGGTGGTTTCTTCTTCTTCTTCTTTTTCCTGGATGACTACTGAAGGTCTTTGCTTATCCATAAATTTTCCCGATCTTAGTTGAATCTCCTGTAATGGAACAAGAGTAATAACATATATCGGGAAGGCCTGCATCTCAAACTTCTGAAGAGGTTGAGGGGGATTATTATTGGGATTCGACACTGGTTGTGTCGGTAATAGTGTTGGTCTTGGGGATCTTGCATTCTGATATTGTAGTGGTTGTTGTTGTGGAATAGGAGGTAAAGGTGGTGGAAAAAAACCTGGCAGAAGTTGCAGAGTGTTTGGTGGAAACTGAGGGTAAGGATGTTTGGACATAGGGACAGATAGAGCTTGAGGGTTTCCTTGGTTATTCCCTCCTCTCCATCCTTGAAGCCAAGGATGTTGGTACTGAGTAGACTAGTTTTTCCAACTTGGTGAGTTCCACTATTGTTGTTGTTGATAATAGAATGGAACTTGAGATTGTAGATCTGGGTATGTGGGTTGGTTCCTAGGTTTCCATGGCCTCCTATGTGCATAATAGGACTCCCCAGGATCCCCACTCCTATAGATGGCTAATAAACTGGGCAATGATGGACATTTCTCAGTTGAATGGTCTTCTGTGCAGAAGCCATAAACTGAAATGTTATCTAATGGGCATTCCCTTGAGGAATGCTTCCTCCTGCATCTTGGGCAATATATGCTCATTGTTGCATTTTACTCCTCCTGTTTATTTTTAATTTGTAGGGTGTCCAACTGGGAACCTATTGTGCTTAAGATATATGTCTTGAAGTTTTCTAAAAGGTTCCTTATCTCTGCTTTTGTGATACCACATGAACTAACTGGTTTTAAGTTTATATTGTAAGGGTCCCAAACATTCTTTTCTATTTTAGATCTACTCCTTGATTAATTCTTACACATTTCACATATTTCAGAAAATGGTTTATGAGAGATGTCACCCGATGCCATCAGGTTAAGCATCTCTAGATATTATTCTGAAATTACCTTAAGGAAAAGAGCCCTAACTACATCCTCTGGGAGGTCATGGTATTTTTACTTCTGGGAGATGTATGCAAATCGTTCCATATAGTCCTCGAGATTCTCATCTTCTAACTGTTGGATTTTAAAGATGTCATTATGAGACTCCTTGGTCTTGCAGTAGTCTTGGTACTTCTTAAGAAATATATCTTTCATGGCTTCCCAAGACCTAATGATGGATTCTCCCAACCCCATGAACCATCTTATTGCAGAGTCCTTGAGGGTGGCAGGAAAGAGTTTTAGTCTCTAGGCATCTTGTAGGTAGTTGTAGCTCTTACACAAGATGTTGAACTCAAATAGGAAGGTATCTGGATCTTCACTGCTTTTACCATAAAAGGTAGGCAGTGCTGAGAGAGGAATATTGTTCATATTGAAATTTGGGGTGGTGTCCAAAATTGGAAACCCAAAGGTAGTTTAGGTTTGGTTTCCTGCTTCTTCTTCCTCCCCACGTCTTACATTGTTATGATCTTCCTGATCATCCATACTGGATTGGCTTCCAAAAAGAGAGTACTTAAGTGGTTTTATTCTTGAAGAAAACAAGGTTTCCCTCTGATGGAAAGGTCTTCCTACTGCTTGGTTGTCTAGGACTCTACTTGAGCCGATAGAGATTATTGATGCCAAAGTTTCTGTGTCAACTTGAGAGACAATTATATTGGATGAACTACAAAACAAGGTATTCACCTGTTCAGGGTCTATGATGTCTTTAAAGTTAGGATATCTTGATGGTGGTAATAAAACAAAGGTTGTATTGTTTGGTTTTGCGGAAGGCTCGAGTGGTCTTGCCTCTTGTTCCACTGTTACTGATACTTCAATTTTTTGTTCTATAGTGCTCCCTGTCTTAGTCTCTTCAGAGACTACTTTAGCTCTTTGGGTTGAGCTAGCTCTTGTTTTTCGGTATCGGTCTGTGGAATTTATGAGTGAAACGTTCCTTCCCCCAAAATGGTCGAAAGGAACCTTGGTTGAAAGATCTGATTTAGATTTAATGCATCTACCTTTTGGGTCTCTAGGTCTATTCATAAAAGTAAAAAAAAACAAAAAACAAACAAACTACCATTGGGTTTGGGGGAGCCTACAATAGCAGATGCGCAGGTTCTTATCTCTTGTCTTAAAATCCCCCCACCGAAAATCTAATGCTAAAGTTTAGAAATGATCTGATTCCTTACTATTTCCTACCTTGAGACAACTCCCCGCCAACAACGCCAAAAATGATGGGTGTTCTATGTGCACTAAAAACACGCTAAAAACCCTCAATTAAATTGTCAACTCAAGGTAAGTAAACTTAGAGTTGTAGCAATATATATGCCAAGGTAGAAGGACTGGAGGTAGTATATTCTAACTAAGGAAGTGGCTATCTAAGGGCTAATCTATTCAAGTAAAAACTATTAATGAGCAAACCCTACTAAGAAACTTAAACGATGTAACCTAAGTAACTTTTGAACAAAGGATCGATGGATAGTCCTAAGAAAGAAAATGAAAACCCTACTTAAATCAAATTAACTGAATCATAACAATAAGAAAAAGAAAACTATTCATCTAATAAGCAATAACAACAACTACTTTAACTAACCTACTTAAATTCAATAAGAAACTATCATATGAAAGCAAGTAAATAAACAAGCAAGCAACTATTCTATTAAAGCACGTAAACAAGAAAGAAAAACAACTAGATAACCTATGATAACTCCTACAAGAAGTAAACTAACTAAGACTACTCAATAAGTAACTAATTAAGATAAGAAACAAGTGAACTCTATTCTTGAATTAAACTTCACAACTACTTCTAAAAACGGAAATCTACTAAATTCAAAGCAAGAGGAATTAAAAACTAATCTTTAATCTATGATAAGCAAACTACTCTTTAACCTACCAAAACAAAAGACTATCTATCCTACAAAAGCAAGGAAACTATCTCCTAAGCTATGAAAGAAAGAAAACTATCTTCTCATCTATGAAAACAAGAAAACTATCTTCTAATCTATTTAAACTCAAATATAGTGTTGATGGTTGTGTGAATGTCTCCGGTGTCTTATAATATTACGATGTCACTTAACAATGAAAGATAATTCAAGATGCATAAACTTGATATTGACTTCAATAGAAAAGTGAAAAGTGTGAATTAGGCAATCCAGTGAGAACTTAGCCATTATGAAAACAACATCAATTATCCTGCATATCCATGTAATTGTTCACTCATGCATTAACCATTAACAATATAAAGATACTATTCTATGAATTTTAATTTCACTCTATACTACTTTAAGCAAACTCATACTACACTAATCTCAATATTTAACTATGAATTGAAATTGCAACCTAGATCTAAAAAAGAAATTGCATGAAGTAAGCTAAACTAGTTCTATTTGACAATTCAATTTACAAAAAGAGAAAATAATCATAAACATAATTTAAACACTATTCTAGCATATGACAAGTAATGGAATGATTAAACTAGATAAACAAAATTAAATAGTAATTTTATAAGAAATCTAATAATGAAAACTAAAACTAACACTATCCATCCACTGAAGCCCTGTCAAAGAAATCATGAATTAAAACTCTGTTTTAAACTTTATTTTAAACTCTGTTTCAGCATAAAGGAAGTCTAATCTACCATCTAATCACACACAGGGTTAGTATCTAAGCTTGCAAGATTTCTTGTACTAACTAGAAAGTCATTGCATACTAACAAGATCCTTCATAACAACCTGCAAAAGAAACTAAAACAATTAAGCTATAGCAACAATTTATACAATAAGAAAGCAAAATGACAATTCATGTACAGGAAAAGAAATAAAAAGACATCTACGTTATTCAATTCACAAGCAAAGTCATAGGATATTCACCCAGACTGCTGGTGGCCCCCCCAACAAGTTGTGGTTACTTTTCAAAGGTGCACCACGAGCTTCAACAACACGAATTCACCATTAAAACTAAAAACACAATCTTTACACAGTCTTGGCAAAATGAAAATAGAAAAACAGAGCGAAATTGTCTTTTCCCTCTAGCACACGACTTATTAACTATTGTCTGACCACTGAGGTGGTATTTATAAGTTTTACAACCCGAGAGGTCGACCACTGGAAGGGTCGACCCTCTCTAAAAACAGTAAATTGCATTTAAGATGCTCTAATTGCCGGTGGCTTCTAGAAATGAGGCGAGCCAATAATCGCCCAACATAACAACCCAAATCGAGTTGTCAAGAGTTCAGTAGCTGGAGGCCACGAGCACGAGAAAAACCCATGTCTCTGATTCACCCATCGCTGGCCGCCAATACCATAATCGCCAAATCTCCCATCATTTTTGTGCAGGACGGAGTGCCGGATGGAGTACCAGACTGAGTGCCGAAAGAAAAAACAAAATCAATTTTTCCCTGTGATGTACAAAACATGAATTAGTTTCATGGGATCATAAAAACATATTGATTTAAACTCAAAATCATCGCAAAACATGAATTATGCATACCTGGTGTGAATCATAGCGATTTGACACAAAATCTCTTCAAAAACTTCTTCAAAACATGAAAATGAATAGACACATTCGGCAAAAAGGATCTAATTAACGTCATAAAATCGGTCATATCATGGGCCCAACACTTGGCCTTGTGCTTTTGCTGACCTTTCTACAAGGCTTCTTGAATTTGATCACGAATCCTCTAGACGTGATCAATGAACCTTATAATTTTTACATGTGCAATAATTGTCTCCTTTACCATTGTTGTGTCATAAATGGGCTTGAGAATCACTAATGGTCCCTTTAACAAGAATCAAAGCATTCTTTAGAAGGATCTGTTGCATTGTACATTGTGTGCTTATCACTGTGTTACACATATGGAATGTTTGCATGCCAAGTCTTGTGGATGTTTATGATTAAAAACTCACTACAAATTACTCCCTTAGTTTTCCCATATATTTGTGGATGAAAGGAGGTAATACTTATCTTGAATCGATCAATCCCCACAAAACTTGTCAAAAGTCATTGAGAAATATTTTGTTGTGGTTAGCGAAGATGGTTCATGGACAATGTGTGTGAACTATTGTTTACTTAACTAGATCACTATTAAGAACCAATATCCATAGTTTCACATCAATGACCTATTATATTTGTGTTAGGGATCCAAATATCTTTGTAATATCGATCCAAAGTTCAGTTATTATAAGATCAATATCAAGCCAAAGAATATGTAGAAGACAACCTTAAAAATGTGACGAGGATAATTTGAATGGTTGGTGATGTTTATTCTTTAGTAATACCCACACAACATTGATGAAAATGATGAAAGGAGTGTTAATATCATATCATGATTCATTTGTAATCACACATTTTGACGATATGCTTATTTTTATCAAGACTTAGGAGGACCATTTGCACCATTTTGACCAAGTATTTGTCGTGTTGTAAAGAGAACATATGTCGTTGAAAATTAAGAAGTGTATACTTGAAAAATGTGACTTGTATAAATTTAAGTATATTGATCCAACCATTGTTCGTTGCAATGGGAAATATACTATTTTGTTTGTGGTTCCTCTCTAGTACTTTATCACTGTATTAAATTGATACAAATCAATTATCCACTTCATATGGCATGCATTCTTGATATTTAATTGTGTCTATAGAAACTGGATAGTCTTATGGTTGATGTACATGATTGTGCTTTTACCAAGTAAATAATATTGTCATTGCGTCATATCTTATTCCTTTTTTTGTCATAGAATAAGCATAGAAATATAGCTTGAGGCTTTCGTCAATGTTTCAATTTCAATGATAGAAACTAGTGCTAAGGGATTTGGATCATTGTACTCTATCACCAAACAAACTTTTCAACATTATTGGTTCCTTCATTATTGGTAGATTTCATCCCTATCCCAAAAGAAAGGATTGCAAAAACTGATTCCACAAAAATTCAATGGAATAATGTCAAACTCTACCTTGTCAATGTAATCATGGAACAATGTCGAACTCTACTTTGTCAATCTAGTCATTTAAGATGAAAACATCCACCTTACATTTGCACTATATGGATAAATCTTGATTTTGTTGTGCTAATCCAAGATGTAGAGTTTAGGATGTGTGAATATAAATAGCTTATGCATCTTCTTTATTTCCTTTGAGATGTATTCACATGAGTTTCTAGTGTAAAAATACGTGGTTATAAGCTTCTTTATCTAGATCTTTATGGAGAATTGTATCTTGTGATTTGTACAACTAGATTGCATGTCAAACATCAAGAAAATGTATTTTGTCACAAAGTTGGGTACTATTATTTATTTTTCTCCTTACTCTATCATTGTAGACCCATAATGCTTCTTTGGTTTCCACCTCCAATAATTATATTTCACAAGTCCTTTGCAACTAAAATAATTTCAAAAGGGTGTGTTCTTATTTCTTGTGGTGCTATGCACATCTGTTGACTTCTTGGAGCCAATCCTCCTCTACATAGCCATGTTGAATGACTTCTTTGGCATGCCATATTTTGCAACAATATTATTTCCATGATTAGAATTAATACCAACAATATTGTTTGGCTTCCCACATATATTCTTAGCTTCTACTAATTTATCCTCACGACAATAATCTTATATAGTTGGTTATTAAACATCTCAATGTCTCTTTGAATCAGTGGGATTGACCCACCAATGAATTCAGTGACCAAATTTTCTTGATTGTCCATCACTTTGAGTGAATGGTATAGTTGGTAAATTCTTAGATGTAGGCATCCACCATATTATTGCAATTTCGTCACATGTAATAACACTACTTATTTCTTCTTCCAATATTTGACAAGATGAAAATTTCCATTGACAATAATCTTAAATTTGCCCCATGCAATGGCTAGTGTGGCTCCGAGTGCATTTTTTCTTTCACAAATTCTCCCACAATAACAAATCTTATTTTCACAGGCATATATTTGCAAAGGAAACTTTGTTTTCATTTGTGTATTGTTTCACTTCATACTATGAATCTATATGCCTCAACCAATTATCAAGTCATAAGGCATCCTTATGACCATCATAGGGAAAACATTTTACCTTAGTTTCCACTTTGAGAGAACCCAAGATTGACAACGAACCTCCTCCACCACTTGATTTGATGTTTCTATTACTTCTAGAGGGACTTTGGTGGATACCAGTGATACAAATCCATGACAAAGGTCATTAATTTCTGCAATAATTGGTAATATTGGTCATTTGTTTATCCATACTAATAACTTTTTCATTTAGATTGGAAATTCCTAATTTGATTAGTTCATTGTGACTTTACAAAATGTTCACCATTTTTTTCATCTAAGAGTGAGTATTTAGAATTAGTTATGTAAAACTCTAACAAGTACATGTGAAATGATTGCATGGTACTAATTCGATCCAAATGGGAGTGTACTAATGTAATTAATGCAACCACAACATAAACTATAACGATTTTGAATTACGTACATGGCCACTGATTTATGTCATGACAAAATTACTTAGTTAAAACATAAATTAATCATGCATCAAAAATACATTGGCATGGTAGAATTGAGCAATGAATCAACTCCAAATTCTCATTCACAAACTAAGAATGGACAACTTGATATGAAAAAGATGAAGCTTGAAATAAATAACAATGAACTAACAATTCAACTATTCAACCCATTTACATTGTCATGACATGGTATAAAGAAACAACTAAAGGAATACAAAATTATTCATTTCTCCACTATTCATGTTCTTTAAATTGACATAATTGTACAAAATTAGAGAATATGAAGAGATAGAGAGATATGAAGATGATCGGCCATCACCGTTATGCTTTTCACATGTGACTATTTGCTAAAATGTCCATATGTTCCAATGCACCTACACCATTTTGTTGTGTCTACTACAAACATTAGCATGCAAAGGTAGTGCAACAAATGTTAACACAACATGACCTCCATTCTATGCAAGCGGGTCATGACAACAAGACCACTTAACAAGAAATATTAATGCATCCATTAGAATACCATTTTCCACTTTGATCTATGTTGAAGCATTGTGCATCCCATGATTACTTTGTATTATTATACACCTTTTATAGTATGACCAAATCTATGCACCCATATTTAGAAAAATTCTTGGGCTTGGACCTCTCTTTAGTGCAACTCCTTTCATTCATGAGGTTGTTTGCATTAGGAACATAACCTTTTAATCCACATGCATCAAAGAAAGCACACCTTCTTGCTCAAAATAACATAATTACATATATAATAAGAGCATTGTTTACGAAAGCATAATGTAATATATAGTTCATGAATGCATAATTACATACACAATAACAACATTGTCTGCTAAAGCGTAATGTAATATATAATTCATGACTCAAATAAATGAAAAACGAAATCAAGTCAATTCGATCAATTATTTTCTCAATTATTCAAGAGAGTAATTACATATGTAATAGCAACTATGGTGGTTTATCCATTTATAGAAGGGGTGTTGGTGAATAAACATATGTTGGTACTCAAAGTGATTCTTCCACACTTGTTTCCCTTTCCCATGCACCTAGAATTGAATCAACTACACATTTTTCCAGGTATGTGGCTTACCCTTTATAGGATTTCTTGTAATGAACCCATTGAATTTGACCTATATGCAGTTGCAGTTGACCAAATGAAAGTAGTTGACTCTATTTCTCCATACCTTGTTCCTTTTCCTTCAGTCGTAGTACGAGTTTGATAATCTCTAGGTGCATATCCTGTAGATCGAGATATAAGTGTTTACCTTGAAGTTAAGTACTTCATTGATATTTAACTCCTTTTGGGATCATGTTTCCTTAAGCTTGCATCAATCCCTTGTGTTATCCCTAAGAGGATGGATCAAGTATATTAATGCATAGACCACAATGGAGTTGTATGAATGAATGGTGTCCATGTTACAATTCAACATGCATAGAGAATTCCCACCTATATGAGATCTTAGTACAAGAAGCATAGAGTTGAAAATTCCACAACTTAGTCTTCCTTCACACACAACAAGATATTAAATGACACTAAATACAAACACAAACACTACCTTTGGTGTTGTCCAACTTGACCATATTTAGTACATCATCAAGGATGCTTTGCAAACATTACGAGATGAGATGTATAACTAATTCACTTGAACACCAAATAGGTTTATGCCTCAATTTAAACCTTATTTTAAAGCAGGGCAGCTCTTGCACCAAGGCAAGTGGCTCACTCGGGGCCAAATTCACCAGAAATTTCATCATCTGATGGGGGGACTCAACGCAATGGAGACCATTTCTTCCTGAGGAAGGAGGATTGAGCCAGGAGGATATCGGTGGCCACCCACCTATTCCATTGGCTCGAAAAACAGTTTTCCACCTTGGCAGTTTTTCAGGTTCCAAACTTTTGGGGCCGTTATGAGGCCCTAAACGATGTTTTTTGGGGATTTGGGGCCCAAGTGATTGCCAAAGGCATGACTTGGGCCAGTCGAAAATCGTTCTTCTTGGTTATACCTTTTCAACGAGATATCAAGCACCTAAAACGAAGATCGTATGCAAAATTTACAACCTCGGGAAGTTGATGTACTAACTTAACCAAACGAGGCCCACATTACTTTTGGCGCTTCATCTCCCGAGGTTAGGTTTTTGGTTGTCTAGGGTTTTTGACATTCCTGTTTATTGTAAAAGGGACTTTAGAGCCTCATTGTAATCATCTTCTTGCGAATGAGCGCAACCGTCACATCTCTTCTCAGAGATAAGCCACCACCATTCCAACAAGCTTGTTTTCCACTGCATTTTACAGTTGCAACTTATTTCCTTATTGAATAGAAAACCAGTTTTATTGTATCTCTGTTATTCTGTGTTAAGCATATTTTAATAATTTGTATTCATTTCGTTCTACTCATAAAATCCGGATCAAAAACACTCCCTGGCCTCAATTTCCTCGTATCCTAACCATACTGAATAATTTATTCTACATCATAACCAAATACTTATTAATAAAGTTTAGGACATCCTAAATTCTATTCAAACTTAAACATGCAAACATAGGGTTAAACATAAGTTTATTTATACTTGCTTGTAACGAGCACTACTCACTTAAGAAAAAATGGTTATAAGTTAAGTTCAAAATCATCTAAACTTAGTAACTTTTACTAGGTATCATACTATCTCTCTCGCTTTGCTCGTTATACTAACACTATAGTGTACTCGACAATTACCCTTGGTTATCTGTTTACTACCCCTCTTATTTACATTAATTAATTAACCTTATATTAAGTAATCTACATTATTGCTATTCTTTACGTTACTCCACAAAGATCTTATATTATTAATATAATATGTTATTCTACTCAACCTTTTATAACATTCTTGACTTATATATATTTATAAAACCAATATAAATACATATTTTTAATAATATTTTATTAATTATTTATTTAAATTTAAAATTTGATTTTTTTAACCTTATTTATTAACTAAGTAACTAATTATATAAGTAATTAATTAAATACAATTAAAAATTATCAATAAAAATAATAATTTTCCAATATATAATTCAAACCAAAACCTATATATATATATATATGAAATCAAAATAACAATGAAATAAAATTCCTTCCTCATTTTGCTTCATCCTTTCATCCCTTGTTCAATTGCCTTGTACGAGGGTTCGGTCGAGAGGTGGGGTTTCGGTGAGGGTTTTGGGCACTACTACAATCGGTTACCATTGTGAACGCGCGGCCTGCTAAGGGTTTGGCTGTAGCAAGGGGAGGGAAGGGCTTGACCTCTCCATTTTTTTTTTTATATCTCAGGTGGGGTGGTGGCTCGTTGTTTATTAGCTTTGGATGTGGTAATTTAAGGGAAGGCTTGAGGTCCATTATAATAATAATACTAATCTATTTTTAAGGTTATGGTCAAGTCATTACACCAAATTAATTTTTGTACAAAGAAGAAACACGTATCGTCCATGATCGACCCCCATTGGACGACCCCCTTTGGTCACATGGCCATGGTCATTCTAGCTGGCTCCTTGTATAACCATGGTGCCAGTCACATTCTAATCACTTATTTTTTTTTAATTATTCCCTCATTTTTTTAATTTTTTAATTATGTTTTTCTTTTATTATTATTTTTATTTAACTAATTTTTAAAAGTTANAGGTGGACATGTGGCTTTGAACATGAACATGTGGCTGGAATAGGTGTGCAAGATCTCTTTTCCCGGTATAATATTTCTCTTCTTCAATATGGAACCTAGTTTCAAGTTGCAGGTCCTCAAATCTTAAGGGTTGTTAACTTTTTTTTTTTTTTGAGTTTTTTTAAGGGATGGAATTAAGAGCTTTCAAGACTATATGCTTAGGTTTTTAGGGTTGTTTAAGAGTTGAAATAGATAACACAACTTTTGGTCAAGAGGGTGGAAAGGTGGGTAGATAGGTCTTAGGTCCTAGTTTTTAAATTAAGGCTCTGATACCATGTGTGAAACCGTTTACCATGGCTTCAAAATCAAGACTCTGTAATAATGTCTATAATATATAAATATGACCATTTTTATGTAAAAAAAATATTTTATTTAACCAAATTTCAGACTTGAATACTATATTTTTGTTGTCCAATTAAGAATTTATGCTTGAAAAGGTGTTTTCTAGTCTATGCAAATTTAAAGTATTTTATCATTTTCTATTAATTAGCAGCATAGTTCATCTAACAATTTCCACAATTTAATTAATCTATACTTTGATTCTAGCATTTCATTTGGAACTAATGAATTAATGTAATTAGCTAAGAATTAGAAAAATACCTATAAGCTTGTTCAATTTAGCATCATATCCCTTAAATATTTAGCAGACTGCCCCACTGGATTTGTATCTTCCCAATCATCTAGGAGCAATCTCACCTGCGCCCGAGCTCCAAGAAAACATTAGGTGGGTTACTGGCCCTCCATACCCAAAGTCTCTTAAAATCATAGCCCCATTATGTCCAAATCCCAATCTCAGTGAAAGTTACCCCCAAGTCTCAATACATAGTTCTCATATTTTGTTCCCTTCTTCTCAAAACCAAAACTCTTTTATTTTCTCTGTTCAAAACCATGAACCTCCCCAAAATATTTTCCCTTATCCCCCTTCCACCTCATTTTCCCTCAAAAGACTCAACTCCTCATCAAAGTCCTCCCCTCCCAGAAAATTTTCTAGTAAGTTATCCAAACTTCATAAATAACAACTAATTCATACCAACTTAACTAATTCAACTTAACACGTAGCACTTCCCTATATAATAATAAGAAGAAGAAATTAATTCAATCATTTAATAATAACATTAAAATCTAACTAAATTAATCAATTTAATAATAACACTAAATATCACTAGTTCAATTAACTTAATCAATAATGTTAACTCTAATCAAATAAATTAATTTAATAAACAACATTAACTTTAATCAATCAATAAACTTAATAAGTATACTAATATATTATACACGCATGTCAAATAGACATAATTTTTATTTTAATACATTATAATAATATTGTTGTACATGTAGTTGGTGCATACATAGCTCATGCATGTACTAATGACAACAATAATCACATTTAATGCAATTTTTTGTATGCTTGCAACCCAGTTGATAATGAAATAAATCAATAATTAACATAATAGCGTAAATCCATCAATCACAACAATTTAACATGAATGAAACATTTACTTAGATTATTGTAATTGAGTTAAGCGTTTAATACAAAATAATAGGGAATAAGTTAGACATTACGATTACACGATTAAAACACAACAACACTCTCACCTACTCTAAATACCTTGCCTTCCTAACCTGCTTCCATCTTCCAGATCATATCCCTCCTTTGTTGGACTATATTGGAGCATCAAATATATTGACCTAACTCTAGATAGAACCCTTAAGAGGAAGTGTCAACTACCTTGAAAAAAATTCCCTAACAAGCAACTAACATTCGTCATCGCACGTCTAGGGGAGTGTGACTCAACATCGTTCTCCCATGTCTCCTAGTTTCGAAGGATAAATGGTGGGAAATTCTTCCACCCCTCCTAATAGAACTAGAGTCAACACCCTAGCATGGACCATATTGCAGCACTGTGTTATGGGAGCTTTGTCATCAAATATCTAGTTTTAGGTAGTCGTGCCACCTGAAAAACCTGCACTTGCCTAAATATCATAGCAATGCATTTGGACCAATATAAATTAACATAAGGATGATTCCTATCATACCACTTCTCATTCAATGTCCATGACATCGACCACTTTCTATCACACTTCTCTGGGTATTACATAATCCATTTGATATGTAGGTTAGTTTATAACACGAGCTCATGCATAACCATATACTATTAATGTGTGATTGCATTTAAAACATATCATTAAACCTAGTATCCATGTACCAAGATCCTTCAATTAAAACTTGCATTATAGAGGTAAATCACACAACATCCATCATTAACAACATAACAATAACCATTCATAGTATTTACATACACATAGGTCCACATGTCCATAATTTGAACTGCCAATGCTTAATAGTGCTCCAAAGATAATAAGAAAATGAAAATACAATTAGAAAATAAGTAAATATGGTTGCCTAGGTCAAAACGGGGAATTACATCTACATTCTAAATAAAATAATTGAGTTGTTAAATGCCAATAGAATTAGGAATACCTACTTCTGTTTTTCAAAGATCGAGGAGAAACTTCAAATAAATCATTCCANGCACTTGCCTAAATATCATAGCAATGCATTTGGACCAATATAAATTAACATAAGGATGATTCCTATCATACCACTTCTCATTCAATGTCCATGACATCGACCACTTTCTATCACACTTCTCTGGGTATTACATAATCCATTTGATATGTAGGTTAGTTTATAACACGAGCTCATGCATAACCATATACTATTAATGTGTGATTGCATTTAAAACATATCATTAAACCTAGTATCCATGTACCAAGATCCTTCAATTAAAACTTGCATTATAGAGGTAAATCACACAACATCCATCATTAACAACATAACAATAACCATTCATAGTATTTACATACACATAGGTCCACATGTCCATAATTTGAACTGCCAATGCTTAATAGTGCTCCAAAGATAATAAGAAAATGAAAATACAATTAGAAAATAAGTAAATATGGTTGCCTAGGTCAAAACGGGGAATTACATCTACATTCTAAATAAAATAATTGAGTTGTTAAATGCCAATAGAATTAGGAATACCTACTTCTGTTTTTCAAAGATCGAGGAGAAACTTCAAATAAATCATTCCATGAAAGACACCCCTACAAATCAAAACAACAAATTTTGAGACAAATCCCTCAATGAATCAAGTGCTACACAATTTACAATGCAACATTAATTGAATTGTATAGGAACAACAACACAATATGCCTAGATGCCTAGTCCAAAGTATTGTGCCATGACTATCATCAATGTCAATAAAACAAATCAATTAGTAAGGGGTGTAGTTTCTCCAAGTTGGTGCCACATCTTAATGACAAATGTTATGTGATGCAGGAGCATCGTCAACAAGCATACATGGAGAGACAACTTAGCGCCTTAGCATGTCTTTGAATCACTCAAAATCTTAAACGTTGGTGTTTCCTACAAATCTTTTTTTTGAATGATTGAAAAATTGAAGAAGATCAAACGCTTGGGAGCTGAATGATCACGAGTGATCTGGGATTTTCACTCCTAGACTTTAATGTAATGGAAATTAAGTAGCAGTTAGTTTTTTTTCTCGAGTAGACGAGTAGTCGGAGGGAACCCTAGGAGCCCTCTAGGATAAATAGAGGTTTTGTATGCCCGAATGAGGCTGCTGCAAATTAGTAGGAGATTGTTGAGATTTAGTTGTTGCTGAATTTTTAGTTTTTGTTTTATCATAGTTGTAGCCATTACATTTGAATGAATATAACAGAGGAAAATTGACCCAATGCATGGTGTTGCTACCATTTACAATTCCCTGTTATTTTGTTTTCATGAATGAATGAGTTATGTTGTTGAGTATATGAAACTGTGAAGTGTTTGGATGAGTTCCAATTATTTCTCTTCATTGAGTTCATGCAAGTTGTGCATACAGTTCGCAAGGAATGTGTTGACAGAGTCTGTTTCGACTCAGAAGCTCATAAGAGATAGCATGAAACTTCTATTTGCAAGGAGTGCAAAGGGACTGCTGCAAGGTGTGCACAGTTGCCGTAAGAAACTAAGTATTGCGTGAGAATCTGCTGTAAAGAGTGACAGAGTCGGTTTCGACTTAGAAGTTTAGAAGAGATAGTGTGAACTTTCCATTTGCAAGAAGTGCAAAGGGACTGCTGCAAGGCATGCACAGGCACCCGCAAGAAACTAAGTCTTGTGTAAGAACATGTTGTAAGGAGTGCACATATCCGAAATTCGACTAAGTGTCGAAGTAACCCTCTAAGGAGTCAAAGGGTTCGAGAGAGAAACATCAAGAGAGATAGTGGGAGAAATCTTCAAGGGAAACGAAGTTCTGAAGGTTTCACGAGTCATCAACTAAGATCTGTTCAAGAGGGAGCGGGATCATTTCGGATCGTCAGATCTGGGCAAAGTGCACAAGCTTTAAGTCTCTGTGTGCGCATAGGAGTGAGGATTCGCTACAACTTCAAAAGTTTGTAGACAGGGAGAGAGTGAAATCGCCGAAGAGCCGATGTAGATCCCGATCATTGGTCACCAGGGGTTTATGTGTCAAAGATCTGAGACTTCGGGGGAAATTCACTTCGAGGATTTCAGTGAGGATTTGAAACTCCCAAACTCAGAAGAACCGAAGTAAATCATAGTCATCTGATTCAGAAGGACATGCGGCAGAGATCTGTCGTCTTTAGGTAAAATCACTCTGGGAGAAAGCAAAGGCTGAGAGTTGAAACTCCCAAAGCCCGAAGAACCGAAGTGAACCACAACCATCGATCTGTGAGAGACACACGTTGACAGATCGTCGTCTTTGGGTAAAATCACTCCGGGAGAAAGCGAAGAATGAGAATTGAAACTTCCGAAGCCCGAAGAGCAAAGTGAACCACAACCGTCGATCTATGAGGGACACGAGTCGACAGATCATTGTCTTTGGGTAAAAGCACTCCAGGAGAAAGCGAAGGCTGAGAATTGAAACTCCTGAAGCCCGAAGAGCGAAGTGAACCACAATCGTCAATCTGTGAGGGACACGTGTCGACAGATCGTTGTCTTTGGGTTAAAGCACTCTAGGAGAAAGCGAAGGCTGAGAGTTGAAACTCTCGAAGCATGAAGAGCTGAAGTGTACCACAATCGTCGATCTGTGAGAGACACACGTCGATAGATCATCGTCTTTGGGTAAAAGCACTCCGGGAGAAAGCGAAGACTGAGAATAGAAACTCTCGAAGATCGAAGAGTGAAGTGAACCACAACCGGCGACCTGTGAGGGACACACGTTGACTTCAGGTGGAAGCATTGCAGAGGAAGAACGAGTTGAGAGTTGAAACTCCCAAAGACTGAAGGGTGAAAATAATCATATTTGTTGGTTTGGAAAGAGGGCACGCGTAGATAGATCGTGGAGATCTAGGAGTGTGTGAAAAAGGAGGAAAAGGGTCACTGACTAATAGTTGACCAAGGCAGAGAGAGGACAGATCTCAGCGTTGATCCAAAGAAAACGCCTGAGATCACAAGATTGATGGTCACACTTAATTGCGGGGACAAAAAGTGACTAGGTTTTAAAATTCTTAGAGCGGGCCGCAATTGAAACCACGGTATTGCCAAGGGATACGTGGCAGTTGATAGTGAATTGCAGGGATTAAAGCGGTGTGGCCCCAAACCACTCTAGACTGCCCCCCAATCGCGTGACTACATGAGGACATAACCTAAGGTCAGATGCAGAAGAGGGCCAACGAAAGGAGAGCTAGCACCTAAGACTCAATAGTTCAATAACGCGAAGGAAGAGGTTGTAGGTGTCATATAACCTGCACCAAAATACTGAAAGGGCTTAGAGAATCGAAGATCCTTGACCAGGAGGTCACACAGCCTCGAGGGAGAGAAGGGGGTCTACATCTGTAACACACTCACAGTGGGGCATCAAAATTTCATTCTTCTCAAGAACTCGAGAACTCCATACGGGGTCTCAAATCCCATTCTGCTCATCTAGGGCTTTCCTACCGCTGTTACTATACTCAGAACCGAGCTTAGAACTGGCAGATACACCTCTCTCAAGCTCCATAGGTGTTCATTGGTTGAGGCCACGAGACTTCCATGTGAGTCTGACTCAATAGGTTCCTCACGCACGTCGGGACTTCAGAATTCGAGTGTTCTTGACTCATTTGACTCTGATTCCGTCGAAGTCGAAACTCATAGATAGACACAGGTCGAATCGACGGTCCATACTCTAGTCACAATCAACGACTGAGATTGACTTCGAGTCTCGGGCTTCGGGAGTTTTGAACCCTCCACTCTTCCACTTGTCCGGAGTACTTCCACTACGAAGTGTGGAAGATGACAACGCCTATCATTTATAACGGACAATTCAGATATACTCTACTAATTCAGGCTTCAGATATTCTTTGGACTCTCTATGATACTATGATCCAAATTCTCCAAAGTTTTGAAGTTACGGACTCTCGGAGTCCCAGTCCCTTCACCATCCACATTGGCTAGGTGGGCATGTACCAAGGACTGACGTATTTCGATCAGAGGAGACATGTGCCCTCACCCGGGGTGATGAATGTCATGATCCAAGGGTCCTATGGTGTAGGTGATATGCATGAAACCAGGTGGAACATGGCTCATTAAGTTTGGATCCACGTCACCAGGGATTATGTTGTTGTGCCTTGTCACCTTGGGCTGGAAGGCTTCTACATTCCTCAAATTTCACAGTTGAGATCTAGTCACGTAGACCTATATATTTGCAGCTTTGGTTACCTCGAGGTGTCAACGTTCGGGAGTATTACTAAGAAAACTCCTCTTATCTTCTGAAGTGTCCAATATCTGAAGTACAGGGACTAGCACCACGTGTCCCCAATATGACGACAATTTGGAAAGGATCCGAAGGATCCCGTGATCTACGATACTGGGTCCTTCATAGCTCTGGCCTTCGGGGTTTCAGGTCTCGGTTTAATTGGTGAGATAGGTCCACCCAACCACCTGGGGGACTAGCTATCGCCGCTAAATCTCATGGGAGACCGAGTCTCCCGGTCACCTTCAGTTTGCGTAAGGCTAGTAAGGTCGATCTTACTCCGAAGTCTCAGACTTGTGGAGCTACAAGGCCAAGGGAACATGGCCCCCTTAGGCTTAGTCCAAGGTTCCTAGGTATTGGTCCTATGGGTCCTTTCGAATGAATCTCTTATGCTCATATTCTAAACGAAGAGACCTCCTCTTTTCAAGGCTTCAACTTTGCTACCCATCCTGAGCTTTACCATGAAAGGGCTAAGGACTTGGATCTGGCATTCTAGTTGCACAACAAAGGGATCGAGAAGAGGTATCCTCTTCGTATGGATGGTTTCGGGTCGACACGATATCTCCTACTTTGACCATGTCAACAACTTGTGCCTCGGGAAGCCTCTGGAGTTAAACTGGGCATGCAGTCTATCAGTTGGAAGTGTAATTTCACAAGGAGATGAAGGCATACACATAACATATCCATTTCACACAGAAGACATTTATAAATGCATATGTATGTATAAGTCCAAGTATTCATCCATTATTCCAGTTCAACAAATAAATTAGGGAAAATACTTATCAGAACCAGACAATGTAAAGCGACTACTGGAAGGGGTGCCCATTTCCACCCAACCATAGGCTTAGTCACTCCAAATGGATTTACCACTAGCCACCCCTGAGCTAGACCATGATGCTCTACAACATAATGTTTTCTTCTAGCTCAACAAAAGTAGGGACGGAGGTCACTCTCCTCCTCTCACAAGATCCTGACAATGGTTTATACGATACCAAGCAAGAAGGACCGACCTTGTTTATCATCTTGTATCATAACCTTCTCTGCCATTTCCTATGACTAGAATTCTTATTTCCAGTTCTTCCTTGAACCCGAGAGATTCACCTCCCATCTTTGCACTCTTCTCAGTCCTCCTTCTATCCACGACACCTTCCTTTCTCTCCTCTTTCAACAAGGTCGTGTGTGGCTCGAATTCCCAGCCTGCGTTCAAGTCTAGAAGCCTCACAGATGGGTGCTATGCCACATCCCCTCATTAACTCTTAATGAGGTCTTCCCACCTACCAGCCCGACTGTAATTCATTTCTAGGTCAAAGGGTTGGTCTGGTCCTGAGCAATTAAATCCAATAAGTACTGGTTTGGTGAAGGTTAACGCAACCATTCCTAGCCCCCTTCAACATCCCTTTGTATAGAATTTGTGGTCTTTCTAAGCACACCCCCCTCCCAACAGTCACTCAAAACTTGTCCATTTTCTAGTAAATAACTAGGTTTACATTCATTTACCTTTCAAACAAAAGGTCCATCAAATCAATATTCACACTTATGGAGTTTTTCATAGTCTCTTGGCCATTATATTTATATTTACAAGCTGGGGGAAACAGGGTGTTAAAATTCCCTCCCCCTTAAAGGAACATTGTCCTCGATGTTATATCTATTAACGTGCTCTATATATACAGAAGTGAACAAAAATGGATATGCATGTCTCATGGCATCCTCCATTTCCCACGTGACCTCATCTAGGCCAAAGTGTTTCGACTACACCTTGACTTGTGTAATGGTTTGGTTCGTGAGTGAGGTTTCCTTATTGTCTAGTATGCATTGAGGTTCTGGCTGGAAGTTTCCCTCCGATTCCACCCGGATCACAGACCAGTCAATTATATGATTAAAATCATGTACATATTTCTTCAATAATTAAACATGGAAAACATTATGTGCCTTTACTGTGGGAGGGAGTGCTAGCCTATAGGCTATAGGTCCCACTCTATCTAAAACTTCAAAGGGTCCACAATATCGAGGTTCCATCTTGGCACAAGCTCCCATCCTTTGGGAACTCTTCCTGGGCCTAACTCTAAGATAGACATGGTCTCTTGTCTTGAATTCTCTGGGAGTTCTCTTTCTGTCGGCGCAATTTTCTGTCTATCCTAAGCGATTTTCAGATTTTTGTTTATCTAAACCACTTGTTGTTACATTTCTTTCAACATGTCGGATCCGGTTGTAATTTTATCCATGGGATTACTCCAGCTGACTGGAGTTCTGTACGGTCTACCATAGAGAGCTTCAAAAGGGCTCATCTTCAGTGATTCTTGATAACCGTTGTTGTAGGCGAATTCTACGAGTGGCAGGTAGTATTCCCACTTCTTAGGTTGATGCATTACATGCATCCTTAGCACGTCTTCTAATATTTGGTTTACTCTTTCAGTCGGTCCATCTCTTTGAGGGTGATAGGCTATGCTAAACAACAGTTTAGTCTCAAAACCAACCACCAAGGATTTCCAAAAGATTGAAGTGAATTTTGTTTCTATGTCAGATATGATCTCCTTAGGCATGCCATGTAGTCTAAATATATCCTTCATGAATATGTTGGCAATATCTATTTCCTTGCAAGTTGATTTGACGAGAATGAAGTGAGCTGACTTGCTCAACTTGTCCACCACTACCATGATGACATCATTTTTCCTAGTCGATTTTGGTAATCCGATGATGAAATCCATGGAGATGGTCTCCCACTTCCATTCCAGAATTGGTAGAGGTTGCAAAAACCTTGCTGGGTGTTGGTGTTCTGCCTTAACTTGATGGCATTCTAGGCATTTAGCTAGATATTCAACTATGTCCATTTTCAATCCAGGCCAATAGAATTGTTTCCTAGTGGCCATGATCATTTTCTGATAACCCGGATGGCTAGTGTATGGTATCTTGTGCAATTCTTCCATTATAAACCTCTTCAAGTTGTCACAAATTGGGATATACAATATGTTTTAGTAAGTCAGTGGACCTCCATCTAGCATCTGGTAGCCTTCATACTTTATCCCTGCGGGTTCTTGCTTCATGTATGATGTCATGGTCTTGAAGAATGCATATGTTTCTTGTCCATTCCTGACTCTTCCTCTGACATTTGTTTCACAGGTGCTCACCACTTCTAGGTGAATTGTTTTCATACTTCTACTAAGGGAGTCACATGTTTTCCTTTCCTTTGATATGTTTGATTTCAAAATCAAACTCACTAAGGAGAGTCATCCATCTAGCTTGTCTAGCATTGATTTTTGGTTGATCAAATAGGTGCCTCAACCCACAGTGGTCTATCATAAGTACGAATCCCCTACCCAGGAGTTAATTCCTCCACATTTTTAAAGCATGCATTATGGCAGCCAACTTTAGATCGTGGATCACATAATTAATTTTGTGCACATTCAATTTTCCGGACTCATAAAATCACACGTCCTTCTTGCATAATGAATCCTCTAAGTCCTTCCTTGCAGGAATATGTACACATGAGGAAATCATTATCGGGGTCGATGATCTTTAGCACGGGTGCATGGGTCAGAAGGTATTTTAGTGACTGAAATCTTTCTTCACATTCTGGTGTCCAAATGAATTTAACCCCCTTCTTCTGGAGGGTAGTGATTGGACAACCAATCTTGGAAAATCCTTTTATAAACCTCCTATAGTATCCTACTAATCCCATAAAGGATTTGATATCTGAAACATCCTTTGGGGTAGGCCATTCCATGATAGATCTGATCTTGTCAGGGTCTATTGCCACCCCTTCTTCAGATATAACATGACCCGAGTAATGTACTTTCTTCTAGAAAAAGTCACACTTGCTAAACTTAGCATAGAGTTGATGCTCTCTTAGCACTTGAAGTACAAGTCTAAGATGTTCTTCATGATCCTCTCTATTCTTGGAGTAGATTAAGATATCATCAATAAAAACCAATGCAAATATCTCCAAGAATTTTTTGAGTACATTGTTCATCAAGCACATAAAAGTGGCAGGGGCATTGGTTAGTCCAAATGGCACTACCACAAATTCATAGTGACCATATATTGTCCTGAAGGTGGTTTTGTGGATGTCTTCATCCTTGATTCGGACTTGATGGTATCCATATCTCAAGTCAATATTTGAGAAAATGGAAGCAACCCCTAATTGATCGAACAAGTCATCGATTCTTGGAAAGGGGTACTTGTTCTTTATGGTTGTCTAATTGAGTTGTCTATAATCTATGCACAGTCAGAATGTGCCATATTTCTTCTTCACAAATAGGACTGGTTCTCCCCACGGAGATACACTAGGCTGGATGTATCCTTTGTCCATCATTTCTTTTAGCTATAGCTTGAGCTCAACTAGTTCGGGTGTGCTCATTTTATAGGGTGTCCTAGACACTAGCACTGATCTTGGTGCAAGTTCTATCGATAAGTCAATGTCTCTTCTCAGGGGTAAACCCAATACCTCTTCTGGAAACAAATATCTATACTCCCTTAATAGTGGGTGGTCCTTTAGTTTTGGTCTGTCATCCTCAACATTATTCAACACCTATATTTTGTATAGAGGACATCCCTTTTTGCAATACTTCTTCATTTGAACGGTTGATATTCGTCTTACTAAGACATGCTTATGAATTCCTCAGAGGGTTATCTTTATCCATTCTTCATTTATACATTCTAAGGTTTTATGGTAACAATCTAACTTAGTTTATATGCAGCTAGCTAGTCCATACCAATCAACGGGTCATAAGATCCCAGAGGAGGTATGTTAAGGGTAGCTTGGGTGGGCAATCCATCCATAATGAATTGGAAAGTTAGTATGACCTCCGCTACTTTTCTTTTGGTGCCAGTGGCTAGTTGTACCAACCATGGCTTAGCATGTCTATGTGGCTACAATTTACACTTATCAACATTCTGAGGGGCCACATAACTCAAAATAGAACCAAGTTCAATTAAAATAGAAACTAGATGGTTGGCGATCATACCTTCCATCTCCACCATCGAAGCTTGGTTGTCGGCTTGTTTATTATCCACGATTGCATAAATTTGTGGCATACTCCTAGCCACATCTTTGACAGTGGTAGCTTCTTGGATGTTGTAAACTCTCCTACTATTCTTCTATCTATGTGGACAATCCCATAGTATATGTTCTTCTCCACAACCCCAACATTTCAAGGGTTCCTTCTTTGGGTTGTCGGTCTTTCCGAGGGTTGATCCAAAAGGTTTATTTCCACTCTGGGAGGGGAAATTCTACTAGTGCACACTTCGGATAGGAAGGATCATCCTTGAATCCTTCCTATAGTTCTTAAATCTTGGGGATTTAAACCCGTTCTTCTTGAACCCCGAAATATTCTTCTTCTTCTAGTCCTCGTGAGGTTCTGTCTGATGCCCAAATTGTTCATAACAATACCTTGCCTTCCAGATAGTGTCTTCTAAGTTCTTTGGCTCGTCAAACTCAATCCTTTTCTGGTAGGTCTGAGGTAACCCACTGATAAATCATTTCACTTTTACCTTTTCCTCTTTTATGTATGGTACATACCTCAGCAAATCAAGGAATTTACTGGCATATTCCTCTATGGTGAGTTGTCCCAACTTGAGTTCATAGAACTCTTTAGTCTTCTCGTCAAAACATTTTTCTGACAGATACTTCTTCTTGAAGCGTTTCTCAAACCGTTTCCAATATAGGTCCTCTTTATGGATTCCTTTCACATTCTTAAGGTCTTCCCACCAAATGGAAGCCTTTCCATTTAGGTTGAAGGTGGCTATTTGAGCCTTCAATTTTTCAAAGAAATCATGGACTCTGAAGTACTTTTTTAGTCCAAGCAGCCAAGATTTTGCCTCTTCCCCTTTCTTAATCTCACCATCGAAAGAGGGTGGTTTGGATTTCTTGAACTCTTCAGGGTCATGACTTTTGGAATGATTTTGTTTCTTCCTTTTCCTTTGAGAATGTGAGCTAGTTTTACTACTAGAAGATCCCTCTGAGTCGCTACTTTCCTTTCCAGAGGATTCTCCCGATGAGTATCCCCTGTCTCCAGGTTGGATCTTCCTTGAGGTACTCCTCCTAGTGTAGCCACTCATGGGACCACATTTTCATATCTCAGGTAGACTTTGGCTCCTCTTTGTCTGTCGTCGGTCCACATGACTGGTTGCAGGTCCATGCTGCAACTATCTCTGTATGTCGAATAAACTCTGCAACAAGATTGCATTAATTTCCGTTTGATTCTCTTGCTCTTTTATCAATATCTCGTTGTCGGTCTTGCAACTCTTTAATTCGTCCATAAGGCTCCTTACAGTTTAATCTAGATCGAGAGGAGTCTTTACCACCCTCCTCTCGTCAGATTCTTCATCTCTATTTTGGGAGACATCCCCCACTTCATGGCGCGTCACCATCCCTTATGCTTGTAGTTTCCTGCAGCTGACTGACCACTTGAGTGCTGACAAAACACTTGCTATTAGATAATAGTATATTAGTTCATGAACAACACATAGCTCATAATTCTTAAATACACACACACAAAACATAAATCTTTCATTCTTTTCTGTAATAAGGGCTTAACCAGACTTTTTGGAAGGAAGTAAGGTAGGGTGTCACCCTTAAATCCCTTTAATGTGGTTTTTATGCAACTTGTCCATGAGACCAAGCAGGCCAAGTGTTGTAACCATGCTCTGATACCAATTTGTAACACACCCACGGTGGGGTGTTGAAATTTTGTTCTTCTCAAGAACTCAAGACCTCCATACGGGGTCTCAAATCCCATTATGCTCTTCCAGGGATTTCCCTCCGCGGTTACCATACATAGAACCAAGCTCAAAACTGGTGGATACACCTCTCTCAAGCTCCTCGGGTGTTCATTGGTCGAGGTCGTGGGACTTCCACATGGATCTGACTCAATAGGTTCCTCGCTTGCATCGGGACTTTAGTATTCGAGTGTTCTTAACTCACCTGACTCTAATTCCATCGAAGTCTGAACTCGCAGACATACATGGGTTGAATCGACGATCCATACTCTGGTCACATCCAACGACTGAGATTGACTTTGGGTCTCAGGATTTGGGATTTCTCGACCCTCCACTCTTCCACTCATCCGGAGTACTTTTGCTACAAAGTGTGGAAGATGATGACACCTATCATTTCTAACGGATGATTCAAATATACTCTACTAATTCAGGCTTTGGATCTTCTTTGGACTCTCTATGATACTATGCTCCAAATTCTCCAAAGTTTTGAAGTTACGGACTCTCGGAGTCCCAGTCCCTTCGCTAACCATGTTGGCTAGGTGGGCACGTACTAGGGGCTGACACGTAGTTGGAATAGGGGCGACACATGCCCTCACCCAGGGTGATGCACATCACGATCCAAGGGTCCTATGGGGTAGGTGATGCGCATGAAACCAGGTGGCACATGGCTCATTAATTTTGGATCCATGTCACCAGGGATGACATCATTGTGCCTCATCACCTCGGGCTGACAGGCTTCTACATTCCTCAAATTTCACGGTTGAGATCCAGTCATGTAGACCTATAGATCTGTGGCTCTGGTTACCTCGATATTTCGGCGTTCGGGATTATTTCTAAGAAAAATCATCTTACCTTCCAAAGTGTCCAATCTTTGAAGTATAGGGACTAGCACCACACGTCCCCGATATGACAACGGTTGGGAAAGGATCTGAAGGATCCTACAATCTATGGTACTGGATCCTTCATGGCTTCGGCCTTCAGGGTTTCAGGCCTCAGTTTAATTAGCGAGATAGGTCCACCCAACCACCTGGGGGACTACCTATCGCCAGTAAATCTCATGGGAGACTGAGTCTCCTGGTCACCTTCAGTCTGCGTAAGGCTAGTAAGGTCGGTCCTACTCTGAAGTCCTGGACTTTTGGAGCTACGAGGCCAAGGGAACATGGCCCCCTTAGTCTTAGTCCAAGGTTCCTGGGTATTGGTCCTATGGGTCCTTTCGAACAGATCTCTTCCACTCATTTTCTAAATGAAGAGACCTCCTCTTTTCAAGGCTTCAACTTCGCTACCCCTCCTGAGCTTTACCATGAAAGCGTTAAGGACTTGGGTCTGGAATTCCGATCGCATGAAAAAGGGGTCTGAAAGAGGTATCCTCTTCAAACGAATGGTTTTGGGTCAACCCGATATCTCCTATATTGACCATCTTAACAACTTATGCCCCGAGAAGCCTCCAGAGTTAAACTAGGCATGCAGTCTACCAGTTGGAAGTGTAAATTCACAAGGAGATGAAGGCATACACATAACATATCCATTTCACATAGAAGACATTTATAAATGCATATATATGTATAATTCCAAGTATTCATCCATTATTCCAGTTCAACAAATATAGTAGGGAAAATACTTATCAGAATCAGATAATGTAAAGTGACTGTTGGAAGGGGTGCCTGTTTCCACCCAACCATAGGATCAGTCACTCCAAATGGATTTACCACTAGCCACCCCCGAGATAGACCATGATGCTCTGCAACACAATCTTTTCTTCTGGCTCAACAACAGTAGGGACGAAGGTTACTCTCCTCCTCCTACAGGATCCTAGCAATGGTTTATACGATACCAAGCAAGGAGGACCAACCTCATTTATCAGCGTGTATCATAACCTTCTCTGTGATTTCCTATGACCATAATGCTTATTTCCAGTTCTTCCTTGAACCCGATAGATTCACCTCCTAACTCTGCACTCTTCGCATGCCTCCTTCTTCCCACCACACCTTCCTTTCTCTCCTCTTTCAACAAGGTCACGTGTGGCTTGAATTCCCATCCCACGGTCAAGTTTGGAACCCTTACATATGGGTGTTATGCCCCATCCCCTCATTAACTCTTGAGGAGGTCTTCCCACCTACCAACCTAACTGTAATTCATTTCTGGGTCAGAGGATTGTTCTAGTCCTGAGTAATTAAATCCAGTAAGTATTGGTTTGGTGAAGGTTAACACAACCATTCCCAGTCCCCTTCACCATATCTTTGTATAGAATTCATGTTCTTTCTAAGTACACCCCCCTCCCAACAGTCATGCAAAACTTTTCCATTTTCTAGTAGATAACTAGGTTTTCATTTGTTTACCTTTCAAACAAAAGGTCAATCAAATCAATATTCACACATATGGAGTTTTCCATAGTCTCTTGGCCATTATAGTTATATTTACAAGCTGGGGAAAACAGGGTATTACAACATCAAGTGGTATAAGAGCCTAAAGTTGTTTCGGGTAGCAAAAGAGAGCTCGAAGTTGTACTCTGTGTGTGAGGAACAGTCAACACAATGCCACCGAGGATACGTGTGGAGCCGCCTATATCCAATCACGTTGTAGAAAGAGAAATGAGAGATCTTCATGTAAGATTAGAGGCGATGGAGGCAGCGCAGAGGAGAGCACCTAATGTTGGGGGCATCAGTGAGGAAGAAAGTGAAGAAATAGAAGTTGAAGAAGATGTAGGGGGAAACATTGTCGAAGAACGCTTACCGAGAGCAGTCATTAAATTGAGAGCTAGAGCCAAGATAGACATCCCAATGTATGAAGGAAATTTGGATGTTGAAGAGTTGTTGGATTGGATAAGATCCATGGAAAAATATTTTGACTATGAAGATGTCGATGAGGAGAAGAAGGTGAGACATGTTGTCACCAGGTTGAAAGGACATGCAACACTGTGGTGGGATGAATTGCAGGATGAGAGGAGAAGCAAAGACAAATAGAAGATAAAGAATTGGGACAGATTGGTGGCCAAGATGAAGGCTAAATTCATGCCCAAATATTATTAGATAAATATGTTTAGGAAGTTGTAGAACCTGAGACAGAAGGGTATGACAGTGAAGGAGTACACATAGGAGTTCTACAAGCTGAATATCAGGACTGAACAAAGAGAGAAACATGAAGCAACAATTTCTAGATATATAAATGTATTGAGATATGAAATCCAGGATGAGATCACCATGATGTCAGTGAGGACAGTAGAGGATGCTTATTAGATTGCACTGAAAGCAGAGGAGAAGTTGGATAGAAAATAAATCCAACGAGGCAGAGGTAGAATCTCAAACAAAGAAAAGGGAGTTTCCCATGACAAGGCACATTAAACCAAAGATGAGATTGAGAAACCACACAGTCACTCAGAAAGAGGAGGAAGTTCCCGAGGCAGACAAAGTGGTGGAAGAAGTTCTTCTAGAGGAAGAGGAAGAAGCAGAGGAGGAGAGATGAGATGTTATGCATGTGGAAATACAGGACACATGTCTTGGGAATGTCTTGAGAGAAAGAAAGAGGGAGGTGAAGGTCACATTTTAGAAGCTCAGAAGTTGAATTTCGAGGCAGAAGGAGTAGAGGATGGAATATATTGGATGCTGAGGAAGGTTCTCTTGAAGCCAAAACCAGAAGTTGAAAAATCAATACAAAGCAACAGTTTATTCAGGATAACTTACAATACTAAAGACAAAGTATGCAAGGTGATAATTGATAGTGGGAGCACTGACAATATAGTATCCATAGAGATGGTGGAGAAATTGGAGCTGGAGACAACTGCACATCCAAAGCCATATAAATTCTCATGGTTGCAGAAAGGAAACTAGGTAATGGTCACTAGACAATGCCTCATTGAATTTAAAATAGGAGGATAGAGAGATGAAATTCTATGTGATGTAATTCCCATGGATGTATGCCATGTTTTGTTGGGAATACCATGGCATTTTGATATAAATTTCATTCATGATGGGAGAAAAAATACTTACACCTTGGAGAAGAATGGTAGGACACACATGTTGTTCCCAATAGAGGAGAAGAAAGTAAAAGAAGAATCCATAACAAGCATACTTCTTATGAGTGGGAAGGAACTCCTAAGTGAGGTCAAGAAGGAACATGAGATGCAGTTTGTTGTGGTGATGAAACCCAAAGTTGTCTTTACAAGTACTTCTATGGATGATTTTCCTGAAGAAGTTCAGGAACTGTTGGAGAACTTTGTTGGCATAGTATTGGATGAGTTTCCTAACTCATTACCACCCATCAGAAGTATCAACCATCATATTGATTTGATACCAAGAGCAAGTCTGCCAAACAAAGCAACATACAGATTGACACCTAAAGAGAATGAGGAGGTAAGGAGACAAGTCCAGGAGTTATTAGACAAGGGTTTGGTAAGAGAAATCTTGAGTCCATGCACAATACCAACTGTGTTGAGTCCAAAGAAGGATGGATGATGTAGAATGTGTACAGACTCGAGAGCCATAAACAAGATCACCATCAGGTATAGATTTCCTTTGCCAAGAATGGATGACTTAATGGATTGTTTAAGTGGAGCAAATTTGTTTTCTAAGATAGATTTGAAAAGTGGATATCACCAGAAAAGGATGAGAGAAGTTGATGAGTGGAAAACAACCTTTAAGACAAATGANGGAGCAAATTTGTTTTCTAAGATAGATTTGAAAAGTGGATATCACCAGAAAAGGATGAGAGAAGTTGATGAGTGGAAACAACCTTTAAGACAAATGAAGGGTTGTATGAATGGCTTGTTATGCCATTTGGCTTAACAAATGCCCCAAGAATTTTATGAGGTTGATGAATGAAATACTGAAAGATTTTATTGGTAAGTTTGTGGTTGTATATCTGGATGATATATTGTTCTTTAGAAAGAATAAAGAGGATCATTTGACACAACTAACATTAGTGATAAGGAGACTACAACATGAGAAGTTGTTGATAAATCTGAAGAAGTCCTCTTTTATGAAGACATAACTCATTTACTTGGGTTTTGTGATCTCTTCAAATAAATTGAAGATGGATCCAGAGAAGGTGAAAGCAATCAAATAATGGCCATCACCAAGGAGTGTGTTTGAAGTGAGAAGCTTCCATGGATTAACAAGTTTCTATAGGAAGTTCATCAAAAATTTTAGTGGAATTTGGGCACCAATGATGGATACAGTGAAGAAGAGGCACAAGTATTTTAATTGGACAGAGGAGGCCAAGAGGAGCTTCAATATATTGAAGGAGAAGATAATAGAATGACCAATTCTGGTCTTGCCAAATTTCAGGAAGACATTTCAAGTGAGATGTGATGCAAGTGGAGTTGCAATTGGAGCAGTTTTGAGCCAAGATAATAGGCTTGTTGCATATTTCAGTGAGAAGTTGAATGAGACTAAGAGAAAGTACTCCACATATGACAAAGAGTTTTATGCGATAATTCAAGCCTTGAAGAAATGGAGGCACTACCTTGTTCCAAATGAATTTGTCTTGTATAGCAATAACAAATCTCTACAATTCATAACCAGACAGGAAAAATTGAATTAGAGACATGCAAAGTGGATTGAGTTTATGCAGAATTTTACTTTTTTCATAAAACACATTTCTGGAAATGCTAACAAATTTGTTGATGCATTGATCATGAGATGTTTGATTCTGTAGGAGTTGCAGGTGAATACCTTAGGGTTTGAACACCTTAAGGAAATGTACAATGATGATCCATATTTCAAGGAAGCATACGAAGCATGTGCAAATCCTTTGCTGAGAGACGGGAGCCAGTGAACAGAGTATATGATTCAAGAGGGATTGTTGTTCAAGGGAAATCAATTGTCCATACCAAAATTCTCAATGAGGGATAACCTTTTGAAGGAAAAGCATAATGGAGGATTGGTTGGATATTTTGGCCATGATAAAACATTTGCACAGTTGAGAAGTTCATACTATTGGCCAGGTATGAGAACAAAAGTGATAGAGTTTTTGAACAGATATAGAATCTACCAACATGCAAAAGGAAAAAGATAGAACACTAGATTGTATCAACCATTGCCAATACCAAAGAAGCCTTGGGATGCAATAATCATGGATTTTTTATTGGGACTGTCAAGAACAAAAAGGGGATGTGATTCCATATTTGTGGTGGTGGATAGATTTTCAAAGATGACACACTTTATCCCATGCTAGAAGACTAGTGATGCAACACATGTTGCAAATTTATTTATCAAAGAAGTTGTTCAACTTCATGGATTACCCAGAAGCATTGTCTCGGACAGAGACACCAAATTCATTGGTCATTTCTGGAGAACACGATGGAAGAAGTTGGGGACAGATTTGTCCTTCAACTCAACTTATCACCCTTAGACAAATGGACAGATTGAGGTGGTGAACAGAAGCTTGGGAAACGTATTGAGGAGTCTGGTCATTGAGCATCATAGTCAGTGGGATCATATTCTTCCACAAGATGAATTTGCATACAATGACTCACCCAACAGGAGCACTGGAAAGAGCTCGTTCCAAATATTGTATGGAATACAGCCAAGGGGAGTATCTGAGTTGAGAGACTTAGAACATAGTGAGATCACAAGTGCTGGAACAGAAAATTTTGTTGCAGAAATGCAGAAGTTCCATAGCTAGATCAGAGAGAAGTTACAGAACTATAGCCAAGAGTACAAGGGCAGAGTTGATCAACATCGCAGAGAGCTTCAATTTGAAGTAGGAGATTAGGTTCTGGCACACCTCAAGAAAGAAAGGTTCCCTAGGGAAACATATAACAAGTTGAAGATGAAGAAGATAGGGCCATGTAATATCTTAAGGAAGTTTGATGAAAATTCCTATGAGATTGAGTTGCCAAATGATGTGGGCATATCACCCATATTCAACATATCAGACCTGTATCCTTACAAGGAAGATGAAGTAGGAAAAACAAAAGGTCAGAAAGAGATTCAATGTGAAAAACAAATGCTTGTAGCAGAAAAGCCATAGATGGAGAAGATCATTGATCAAAGGATTGGCAAGAAGACTAGGAGGAAGACCTATTTTGAATATTTGGTCAAGTGGAAGGGACACCCGATAGAAGATGCCAGTTAGGAAAATGAAGTTGATATCCAGAAGCATGGAAATTCAGTACAGGAGCTCATGGACTGGAGTCCCTGAATTTTTGTCCAGGGGAGTATGATGCAGGAGCATCGTTAGCAAGCATACATGGAGAGAAAACTCAGTGCCTTAGCGTGCCTTTGAATCATTCAGAATATTCAATGCTGGCGTTTCCTGCAAATATTTTTTTTGAATGATTGAAAAACTAAAGAAGTGTTGGTTGTGGAGTTTGATTATCTTCCTGATTCAGAGGTCCTTGCTTTCAGTCATGTTTATACCCCATGAAGTATTTACACCCCAGAAGTATGTACACTCTTCCACGCGGGG
>SNQJ01S0037776.1:91137-101367 GCA_010110895.2 Picea sitchensis
TTACAACGGGTTTTGCTGTAGGTTGTATCCCTTCATTTGCTGGATAATCATAAAGGAAGGACCTGGCAATTTCTCTGGTGGACGTAGCCCACACTGGGTGAACCATGTAAATATGTGTCTCTCTTGTATTGTGTGTCTTCTGTCTTTTGTTTCTGCATTTGTTTTATTTTATTGCTCCGCGGTCCTGTTTTTCTAACAAGAAGATCAAAAGCTTGGGAGTTGAATGATCACGAGTGATCTGGAATTTTCACTCCTAGACTTTAATGTAATGAAAAATAAGTAGCAATTAGTTTGTTTTCTCGAGTAGATGAGTAGTAGGAGGGAACCCTAGGAGCCCTCTAGGATAAATAGAGGTTTTGTATGCCCGAATGAGGCTACTGCAAATTAGTAGGAGATTACTAAGATTTAGTTGTTGCTGAATTTTTAGTTTTTGTTTTATCATAGTTGTAGCCATTTACATTTGAATGAATATAACAGAGGAAAATTGACCCAATGCATGGTGTTGCTACTATTTACAATTCCCTGTTATTTTTTTTTCATGAATGAATCAGTTATGTTGTTGAGTATATGAAACTGTAAAGTGTTTGGATAAGTTCCAATTGTTTATATTCGTTGAGTTCATGAAAGGTGTGCATATAGTCTGCAAGGAGTGCATTGACATAGTCTATTTCGACTCAGAAGCTCAGAAGAGATAGCGTGGAAATTATATTTGCAAGGACCGCAAAGGGACTGCTGCAAGGTGTGCACAGTGGCCGCAAGAAACTAAGTCTTGCATGAGAATCTGTTGTAAAGAGTGACAGAGTCGGTTTAGAATCACAAGTTCATAAGAGATAGCGTAAACTTTCCATTTGTAAGGAGTGCAAAGGGACTACTACAAGGCGTGCACAGTCACTCGCAAGAAGCTAAGTCTAGCATAAGAACCTGTTGCAAGGAGTGAACCGATCCAAAATTCGAAGTAACCCTCTAAGGAGTCAAAGGGTTCGAGAGAGAAATCTCAAGAGAGATGGTAGGAGAAATATTCAAGGGAAGCGAAGTTCTGAAGGTTTCATGAGTCATCGACTAAGATCCATTCAAGAGGGAGAGGGATCATTCTGGATCATCAAAATTGGGCAAAGTGCATGAGCTTTAAGTCTCTGTGTGTGTACAAGAGAGAGGATTCGCCAAAGTCCCGAAGAGGCTAGGGACCGTCTATCATCCAGAGGCACAGGTGGTGCAATATATACAACTTCAGAAGTTTGTAGATAGGGAGAGAGTGAAATCGTCGAAGAGCCGAAGTAGATCCTGGTCGTTGTTCGCCAGGGGTTTACGTGTCAACAGATATGAGACTTCAGGGGAAATTCACTTCAAGGAGTTCAGTGAGGAGTTGAAACTCTCAAACTCCAAAGAACTGAATTAAATCATAGCCATCTGATTCAAAAGGACACGCGACAAAGATCCTTCGTCTTTGGGTAAAAGCACTCCGGGAGAAAGTGAAGGCTGAGAGTTAAAACTCCCAAAGCCTAAAGAACTGAAGTAAACCACATTTGGCGATCTGTGAGAGACATGCGTCGACAGATCGTCGTCTTTGGGTAAAATAACTCGGGGAGAAAGCGAAGACTAAGAATTGAAACTCCTGAAGCCCGAAGAGCGAAGTGAACCACAACCATAGACCTGTGAGGGACACACGTTGACAGATCGTCATCTTCAGGTAAAATCACTTCGGGAGAAAGAGAAGGTTGAGAATTGAAACTCCTGAAGCCCGAAGAGAGAAGTGAACCACGATCGTCGATCTGTGAGGGACACGTGTCGATAGATCATCATCTTTGAGTAAAATCACTCTAAAATAAAGTGAAGGCTGAGATTTGACACTCTTGAAGCTCGAAGATATGAAGTGAACCACAATCATTGATATGTGAGAGACACACATCGACAGATCATCATCTTCGGGTAAAAGCACTTTGGGAGAAAGAAAAGACTGATAATTGAAACTACCGAAGCCCGAAGAGAGAAGTGAACCATAATAGTCGATCTATGAGGGACACGTGTCGATAGATTATCGACTTTGGGTGGAAGTGTTATGGAGGAAGAAAAAGTTGAGAGTTTAAACTCCCAAATCCCGAAGGGTGAAATCAAGCGTAGTCGTCGGTTTGGAAAGAGGTCATGCATTGATAGATCGTGGAGATCTGGGAGTGCGTGCGAAAGGAGGAAAAGGATCGCTAACTAATAGTTGACCAAGGAAGAGAGAGGACAGATCTCAGCCTTCGATCCAGAGGCAACGCCTAAGATCAAAATATCAATGGTCATGCTTAATTGTGGGGATAGAAAGTGACTGGGTTTTAAAATTCTTAGAGTGGGCCGCAATTAAAACCATGGTATTTCCAAAGGGATACATGGCAGATAATAGTGAATTGTGGGGAGAAAAATGGTGTGGCCCCAAACCACCATATACCTCCCCGCAATTATGTGACTACATGAGGACATAGCCCGAGGTCACATGTGGGAGAGGGCCAACAGAAGGAGAGCTATCGTCTAAAACTCGATAGTTCAGTAGCGTGAAGGAAGAGGTTGTGGGTGTTATAGAACCTACACCAAAAGACTGAAAGGGCATTTTTTAGTTGCAAGTGAGACCATTAAGGTTCAAAGAGCTTATTAGGCTCAGAGAATCGAAGATCCTTGACCGGGAGGTCGCGCAGCCCCGAGGGAGAGAAGGGGGGTCTGCATCATTATGCACACAAAAATTTACTAGTGCAATATTAGATGTCAACTATGGTGCAAAACAAGGGGAAGAAATTCATATATTCTAATCAAAAGAATGTCTAATGTCACAATTATAATTGTAAACACTGAACCTACAATACTCAATCTCACTACCCAAAAGAGGAGAAGAGAGACTATTCACTCTCATATATTAGTGGATGGGAAACCTTTATAGTTTATCATGGACAATGATAGAAGGATCGTATCATGATAGACGTGTCAATATTATAATATTGGATATTATGCCATGCCCACAACCATACACCATGATGGTTTCATAGTAAGAAATTGTGCATAACACAACAATGTTGATTCCAATATTTGATCAAGTCATTTAACAATGAGGTTTTCTACAATGTAACACCCTCATATATTTTTCATGTGCTTTTAGAAAAGCCTTTTAAGTGGGAGTGGAATGATGCCTATGAGTATTGATTGTGGAGTTTCATTCGATCTTGGAGATCAATCTTATCGAGCTATAGAGGTAGTGCCAAAGACCAAAGTTCCTGTGATTTCAGTTCAACAATGTTGCATGTTTATTAGCCATTCATAGAAGTGTATATTTTTATTTTTTTCCCGTGATTTGAGCATAAGATAACGACATAGACATAAGTATTATGCATCTATAAATCATGTAACAAAAGAAATTTTATACACTTTTGGAGTACAAGATGTTTCCAAGAATCTAACAGGAATGTCATTACATTCCTAGGTATAAATTATACACCATCAATATGGTCACAATTGCACCTTTACCAAATCAACTCCTCTATCGCAAATCCATCATAGAAAATGGATGAGATAATGAACATATCCAAGAACTAATTAAGAAGGGAAACATCATGGAAAGTGAATCCCCCTGTGGATGCCCAATTATTCCTATCCCAAAGAAAAATGGTGCATGTCACATGTGCATCAATTATTGTGTGCTAAACAAGACCACTTTAAAAAATAGGCCTTCTTACTACAAACATAGAAGATCTCGTTGAGACCTTGAGAGGCATTGATATTTTTTCAAAGATAGATTTGAAATGTGGATACCATCATGTTCTGTAACCCTAAAGATGTTTAGAAGAAAACATTCAAGTCTAAAAGAGGTTCTTATTAATGGTTGGAGATGCCCTTTGGAATCACAAATTGGTCAATGAATTTTTTGCACATTTTGAATGATGTTTAATCACCTTTACAAATTATTTTCTTATCATGTAATTGTGTAATGTTCTAATCTTCAACAAGATATAGAAAAAACATTTTGAGCACAACAAGCAAGTCCTACATACCTTGCAAAAACACATTATATTCCCAATGTGATATATAAGTGTTGTTTTGTCGTAAATAAAATTTGATATTTGGGCTACATCATTTATGGACAAATATGCATGTTGACCCCTAGTAAATGCAAGCATTTGTCATTGACCTACCTTAACGAGCATCATGGAAATTCATACCTTCCACGTCCTTGTAAACATTTACAAAAGGTTTGTTCTAAGTTTCTCACAAGTTAGATTCTCCCTCAATCAAGTTTTATACAATAAAATCAAAGCCAAATTAAGATATATCCAAGAACTGCAACATACCTTTGAGAAACTTAAGCTCAAACTATGTACCACACTAGTTTTTATCTTTACAAGATAAACATTGGTCTTTTGACACTGATTTGACACTTCTAGGTATGCTATGGGAATAGCCTTGATGAAATTGGGAACCTTGTCATATCATTTAAACACCTTCAAGAACATTGTCTACAACCACTCTTCTTACATCCAAGAGTTGTAGGCCCTTGTTTAGCCAGTGTGCCAATAGAAACATTACATACTAGGTAATGAGACAATTATACATTTTGATCATAAGCATTTTTAGTATGTGAAAACATAAATAATTTCAAAGTGCATGGAAATTTAAGTGGATGAACTTCATACAATGACTTCATTTTCATGATCAGCCATATAATAGGCACAATAAACATTATATCAAATTTCGTAAGTTCTTCACTAGTTTGAGATATTCTCATAGTGTTAGACACATGGATGCCACCAAAAGTTGGGTAAACTAGTTATAGTTTTCTATTTGCCTCACAACTTGCTACATTGCATGGGACATTTGTGCATACCAAGGAGAAGAACAATTCCACAATATTATTTGAGAAGCATATTACTCAAAGTCAATAAGACAATTTGGCAGTAAGAAGATGTTGATGGATTTACATAAGTAATTTTATTGGTCAAAGATACTATTACATGTGGAGAAGTATATCCACATGTGTTTATGAGCCATAACAAATCCAACCAAAAAGAAACAAGGACTATATTCACTTTTGTCTCTCCTACATAGATCCTAGAAATTCATCTCCATGTGTTTTCTAGCAGGCGTACCTACCACTTGGTATAGTTATAATAATGTGTTTGTTGTGGTTGACAAGTTTTCAAAGATGGTCATTTTCATTCCATGTCATAAAATTAATATTGTGCAAGACAACCAAAAAACTCTTTGTGCATGTAGTTATTGTTATCACAGGATTTGTACTTGTGCAAAGCCCAACACAAGTCCCCCAAATCTATGTAACTATGGAAAATCCTACCACTATCACCTTAGTAAGAAATTCCCTCGTTTTAGTGATGGAGGAGGTCCACCACAAGGGTGGCTTCCCCGGTGACCTCAAGGGATCAAAGTATCAATTAAAGTACTCAAGCCTACCACCCCCTCTCTTGATCACCTAAATATTAGTCTAAGTCAAGGTAGTAGAAGAAGATTGAAGTTGTTTGAGTACCTTCCTGGAACAAGAACACTTTATAGAATATATGTAATTATTTCCAAGCTCAAACATGCAATAAATATCCCTTGAAGACACTAGACAATAAAAAAACAATGGCTGGTACAAATTTGCAGTAGTATACCAGTCTTATAACAACAATATAAAATTGTAAAAACAACAATAAAGAGAGCTTAGAATTTCAACAATTGACCAAGAAAATTAATTATGCATCACATAAAACATTATCCAATTGCTTGAGAGAAATTCTAAGCAAGTTAAACCATCTTTACTAGGGTGTATGCAACAAATAAAAGTTTATTAATATAGTTGTAGCAAACTTTTACAACAACAACAAGTCTACTAGTGAGTTAGTGAGTGTTATTGTTAGCAAAGTTAGTAGAGAGCTTGAGAGAATTAAAAGAGAGTGTTTGTTGATCAATTTCACCATAAGAGAGTTGTAAAATCAATGCCTTTGAGGGCTATGGAGTCTTTATAACAGTAAATACAATGATTGAAGATTGAAATAAAAAATACTAAGAGGTGGGGCTTAAACTCTAAGGTTATAGCACATTAGGGCCTTAGGGTTTAATCCTTAAAGAGAAGGATTGCTATAGTGCAAGAACTTTTGGGCTCTAACAACCTTCTCCCTTCTTAATACTTTAACTAGGTCAAGAAATCAAGTGTCTAGGGATAAAATCCTAAAGTGCTATCACTTTAGGGATTTAAGATGCTAACCCTAGCAAGGAGATTTCACCAATTTTGAACGAGAATAATCTTGTGAGAGGAGGAAACACTTATGATTCTCTCTTACAGTTTCACCAAGCAAGACATCTAGTATGAAAAAGAGAAATTCCCATGAAGCATTGATAGCACAAAGACAAAATTGCAGAAATTTCACTTACATCACCAAGATAGCATGCGATAAAAACCTTAATTGCAGAAATTCCATCCAAAAATAAGCAAAAAACATCCACAAATTGATCCTCCAAGCAAGTCGCATAAGTAGAAGAGATAGATATCCCAAGAGAGGGGAAAAAATTTAGACTTGTTCTCACAAATGGTGAGTAATGATTATGATAAAATGAAATTAGAAGTTCCTCTATTTATATGATGCCTTCTAAACCAATTTGTCCACATAAAATTTTCAACAAAAAAATAGAAGAGGGAAAGTAAAACCCTAAAAATGGTGATGCCATTCCCTAGAAGGGTGATGTAGGGATGAAAAGTGAGACATCAAGCCTCAAGAGGAGGTTATTGGGCCTCCAAAGGCCATGTGCCATGCTCTCATGTGAAAAAGTGTCATGCCATGTGTCTCCTCCTGTCAAACCACCTATGGAACCACATCATCCATCAAACCATAGCCCCCAAGGTGACTTCAAGGGATAAATAGTGGTGTCCTAGGCCTCCAAAGGCCACGTCGAAGTATATAAGGTGATATCATGTGTGGTCCATCATCCTCCATCGGGCAAAGTCCTTCAAAGACAAACAAGTATGCCCTCCAAGTGTCCACAAGTCATATGAATCATGACATGTAATCCACATTTAATAAAAGAACCACCCAAACAAGTGCATCAAATCCCCCCTTTTCAAAATAAACAAATTCTCAAAGACCTTATATACTTTGCCAAATTTAGGTATGTGAGGGGTGTCATGATGCCCTATTGGGTAGGTCAATCCTCAAGTCAAGGAATGTTTCCCAATAAGACCCTATCTAGATCATGTAATGAGTATGAGGTGGATTGGGTAAAGACTCTTGGGCATGGGGTTCTTGCAATATCAAGGGTTCATATTGTCTCATTTATGGGTGCCTTTGTGGAGGGTGAGCTACACCTTTGAGTTCCCTTTGTTTGTAATGCAACCTTTTTACAAACCCTTTATTTTCATTTTCATCAAGTTCGAACATTGAGTGTTATTTGAAATTGAAATAAGAAAGCACCACAACGCCACTTGAAGTTATAACACATTGGGTGCTATGTGCACTGGAAATAAAAGAACACCACAATGCACTCCCCATTCAAGCGGGACACTTTTTTCATTTTTTACTTAAAAGTCCTTTATTCCTTTAGATAAGCGTTTCATGGCTCTCATGAATTTAGGGTGAGCATTTATATATGATGTCAGCTACAACACCTCTGGGGCTTTAGCCCCTTCTTCCCATGAAATGAGGTACAAACCCTTCTTAGGGTCAATGAACCTGAAAACCAAAAAGGTGAGGAAAGAAAGGGTAAGAAGAAAGTGGAAAGTATGAGTGGAAATAGTATGATGAACCTTAAAGGAATCCCCCTAGTAGCACCCCTTTTCTCGAGGGTGACCAACATACTAGAATACCATGACAACCACCAAGGTGAAATTAGGCAAAAGATATAACTTCCAAGAAAACATTCCATAATCAAGAAATGACTCTTTGCAACATGCTCAAATGCTTCAAATATTAAAGTGACACTTACCATGAGACTGAACTTGTTACATCATGAAGCAAGACCTACTATCTTCAGGGGGGAAAACCGGTGTAGTGGACTTTTCTCTGTTGTTGATGATTATGGTGAAGCGTGGTGTAGAAGAGGGGCTATGTGGGATATGTTATCCATCGGGCTCTTAGCACTCCATGCATGCTACTTGTGGGCCTCGAGACATCATCTCCTTAGTTACCCTTAGGCTAGGGGTAACAGTTACATTTTTTCTTACCTACATTCATTGTTTCCAAGAGTTATCCAAATTTTAATATTGAAGTCACTCTACATTATGCTGGATGTAATGCTCAATACATCCACAAATTTTCATCCATAAAATAAAAACCAAATATAGGTTGTCAATAGGATAATCATACACCTCTTGCACATGTATAACCATAAACATCCACACACTGGGATATTACTTGACATTTATACAACACCATTATAATAGATATCAACACAACTCTACAAGGCATAACCCATTCATATTTTCTATTGAGTTATAATCCTTGACGCAAATTTTTTTTTTTGGTACTGGGGGAATCGACAATGTGTGGTTCTCGTACTCGTGTGAAATGGGGTCGATCCTCGTCGGCTGCCACTATAACCCCAGGTGCAACCACCCAACCCGTAAGAATGGCGCACAAGTAAATCGAGGTGAGAATCGAACATGAGACTTCATTAATTTCCTTCCATTTACACGACACTTGCCAATCCGTCTACACCCCTGCGGGCAATCCTTGACGCAGATTGAAGTAGACTAAATCATGCCTATAAATATGATAATTTATTTCATATTGTATAAGGAAATTGAAAAATTCCTTAAGTTCATTGAACAAGTGAAAAATGTGTGGTGCTAACCGTAGTACATTCTCAATACAAACCTAAAAGTAAAAGAAGAAACAAAAAAATCTCAATGTTCCTTGTAATTTTAAACTTAACTTCCAAGTTTCATTGCACATGTCAAAGGAGAGGTTCAAAGGTTTGTATTGTAAGTGACACCCACTCCATTGTGGTCCATATACAATCACGAGGTATGTTAGCAACATTGCTTTTGAATTGGACTTACTATTGTCAAACATTTGGCTTAGGTTGATGGATAGTTGGTTTGGACTATTGGTTATCATTGATGTCAATCCTTGGATAGTGATATTGTAGATTGATGTCAACCCTTGGAGAATTCTGGTAACGAATTACAGTAACACAAAGGTATGGGTAAGGGACCCAAGTTTGTTTGAGGAATAAAGGCATGAATATTAGTGAATATACAGGTAAGAGTATTCTAGATGGATAGTACATTTCATTCCATTTCCAGTGATATGTGGAATGTCACATAACTCCTCACGGTTAAAGATTTATGGCCATGCAAAGTTGGAGAACCCTCATGAGTTATCTAGAATCCCCTAGAAGGTCAAAGAAATCAATTATTCTAGAAGCTCCTAGAAGAAGTTGACTAGTCAAGTGAGTGAAACTAGGAGTTAATCATGGGTATAGTTGTTGCATTAAGTAAATAATTAAAAATAAATTAGTTGCAACAAGAAGTTGTGAGTTTGGTAATTATGATAAGTAGTTGTGGTGAGAAGATTGAATAGTCAAAGTGGTTGACCAAGAAATAAATTAAATAGTAAAGTTAGTTGCAACTAGAAGTGGAGAGATTACTATTTGTGGATAAAGTGATTGTAAGTGGACAAGTGATTAGAAGTGAGTTATCCCTAAAAGAAGGAATTTGGGTTAAGTTGGTTAGAGGGTAACCCCTTGAGGAAGCTACATGGAAGTATAAATAAGAGAGAAAGGATATCCTATTAGCACCTATTTAAGCACATTGAATATATATTATTGTGTAAGGTTTATTATAGGTACTCATTGATACATATGAAGGTGCACAAGTCTGAGGTAGCACGAAGGGTTGATGGTGAAAGTTTCAGAGTTTCAGAAATATTGAAAAACCATGGTTTTTGAGATGTATGCAGGCTAACAGTACAATAGGGTGCATACATACATGGGTTAACAGTATAATAGGGTGTGCACGTACGTTGGATGGCAGTATAATAGGGTGCGTACATGAGGGTAAAGCCATAAAAACTTGAGAAGATGAAGATGTCAAGTCTCTATATTCTGAAAGCAAGCTCCCAAGAAGGTCTATAGTGATCAGGTACATCAGATCTATCCACTAGTTCAAAAGGTATGTCTTATTTCTATGAGTAGTTGTATTTTGTTGTATACATGAGAAATGTTTATGGAGGTTTTAGGATTTTCCCTAGAGAGATTATTGGTTTCATGGGACTTACT
>SNQJ01S0037777.1:0-12436 GCA_010110895.2 Picea sitchensis
TATATAGGAGACTAGGAGGTATAATTACAACTAATGGCCTAAAGCCGACATAAATAAAATAACATTACTAATATAATATGCCCCAATTAAGGGGTAATGAGCCAATATTAGGGCTTAACATTTAAGGATTTGTTTGAAGAAATATTTATCAAAGGTATTCCATCATTTTGGGATGGAAAGGGAAAGTTACACGAACAGGAAGCCTACAATGCACTCTTAACACAAGTGAGGATGGATCACTCTAGGTTTGAAGACTTAGATGAAGTTTTAAAGGGGGAAACTGTGGTAGAAAATTTAGCCATAGATTTTGAAATTTTGAATAAATTTAAGATAATAAATTCGGCCTGCCTATCATATCATATGCCTCTTGCATCGATTCACAAATTTTAATAAAAGAAATGATGGATTATGATATTCCTTTTGAATTACAATGGAAGGAAATAATAAGATTAGGTAAAACTAAATCTAATTTTCCATGTGCTAGTAAATAACCATTCAATTATCAAGGGAGTATGGGTCCAGACATCAACCAGTCAGATTAATACAATACAAAGGTCAAAGGGGCGAAGATAAGGATAAAGCTACTGAAATATCTCAAGGATCCTGATTTTTTGAACTAGTTTTCTCTATTTTTGTAAATCGGTTTCAAACCGAATTTCATTGGTTTTTATAAATATTGTCACACATAATGTACAAAGGGTGAGAGAATTTTTTATGAATTGAGTATTTTGAGAGTCTTTGTATTGTAATATTTTCCTGAAGAATTAATAATGTTGGGTGATCCAAGGCTTCTGGGATCTAGTCTTGCTTCATAGATTCATGTGCCACTGACTGTGTAGCATGTTCACTTCAGTGCATGTTCTTCTTTTAGTTTATTGCTCTCTTTCCATATCTGAATGATATTCAATTAAAATAGTGTTTCATAATTCATCATGTTGATGCTCTATCACATAGTTTAGAATATTGATGGTGTTTTCTTCTACTAAAAAAGTATAAGAAATTTCAAAATCTAATTTCTTAAAGTGTTGATTTATGTTTTTCTTTTATCCTTTCTGCTACAACGACATTTAAATTAAACAAACACACAGTTAGTGTCTATCTTTCCTCTGAAGTCTTTTCCCATTAATTGACAGATTACTCACCTATTCATAAGCTTCAACCTTTTGAATCCATGCCCAGTGGATTTCTCATAGGCTTAAACATGAAACCCCATCCAAACATTTATTCACAATCTAAGGACCTAACCTCAAGAAACAAAAATAAAATTAGTCCTTTTAGTGACTAATTTGGGAGAGAGCCCTTTATGAGACTGCAAGGGTTAGATTTCAATTTCTAAATTTGGTTTGTGGTTACCCTTGGGTTTCTTTTCTCATCCTAAAGAAATTATGCAGTGATAACAAAATTGAAGGATAAATTCTATTTATTTTCAATGCAATGCACATTGAATCCAAATGCTTAATGTTTTTATGTCAATATGTCGGGCTTTTTGGAAACTCTTTTCCACTTTAATTGCCCTACATGTTCACTGAGGTTTGCATGCATTTGTGTTTGTAACTTTGTATATCTTTTGTGACTAAACCATATTGTAACCATGACAAAGAAAAATAATATAAATATAGAATGAAAAAAATTGAAGCCACAACATACAATTTAAAAGTATTTTCTTACTGTATGGCATAGGGTTCACTCCATAGTTATGATTTCCAATTAATGTGGCTATATTTTAACATTTAAGGTGTCAGGACTTACTGAAAATGGATTCTTCCACTTATCTTTTGTATGTTTCAACAAAGGCCTTCCCAAAGGTTCTAGCTTATTTTGAAATCCCTACAAATTGTAGTAGTCTGTTTCCTCAAGATATTATAATTGGGTTTTCTTCTTCAAATGATATGAATATATTAAAGAAGAGTTTGAATATTTTATAGTAAAGTTTAAATTATTATTACTAATCAATATATGAACATATGGGATGCAAACTTCCATGACTCTTCATATTCCCTTGGCATGAAATATTGTTTATACACCTCCCTACAAATGAATGGCAGTTAGTATTGGTGATGCATTCTTATTGTTTTTTCTTTTCTAAATAGATTCATAACATTTTTTTCCATAATCTAGTGCTTGCATCAAGAGAAGAAAGATATTCATATGGAATATTTGCAAATAATGAACCTACCAACATCCACACACCTCATTCTTGCATTAATATTTAATATATATATTTTAAAAAGATATATTTTGTCACTCTTGTGATGACACAGATCGTCAATAGTATGAATAGTTCATCACAGAAACAAGGATAGGTCGTTTCTCTTGTAACAAAGAGGATCGTCGATCGTATAAATAGTTCTTCTCTCTTGTGACAAACTGTTCATCACATAAACTAGGATATCTCGGTCGTCTCTCTTGCAACGATCATCCTCAGTTTTCGTTCATGCGACGATCATCCTCGGTTGTCATTCTTGCAAAGATAATCTTCGATTGTCATTTTTGCAACGAGCATCCTTGGTTTTCATTCGTGTGATGATCATCCTCGTTTGTCATTATTTTGATGATCATATTCAGTTGTTATTATTGCAATGAGAACCATAAGTCATCTCTCTTGTGATGACCTCCATAGATTGTCTCTATTGCGACAACCTTCTTTGGGTCGTCTCTCTTGTGACATTATCTCAGGTTCATCACACTTGCCATGGGATATGATGTGACATTTGAGAAGCCCAAGATTCATAGCAATCACAACGACATAAAATCGCAAGAGTGTCGACATGGCCATCACAAAATGACCCAACTTTATTAGTCTTTGTTGATAATAAATCATAATTATGAAAATCCATATTCGATTGAAATGGGTAAGAAAACTTCAGAAGAACAGACCCCTCTCCACATAAGGAAACTTGATAAAGAGATAGTTCCATGCATACGTAAGGGTGTTTATAAGAGGAAAAAGCATTACCCCAATGCAAGAGTCGCTTCCAATTACTCAATCATTGAGGATTTGGCCCAGACGCCTTGTGAGATGTTCGCTTTGGAGGTGCTCCTAAGTTTCCCCTTGCATCATAATTTGTTTTTTCTACTATATGAGTTGTTTATTCTTCTAGTCAGCTTGTAATGAAGTTTTATGCTACTGAGGTGAGGCCATCCCTTCCATACCACATAGATTTTCAAAATTGGGTTGTTTTCAACAATCTCTTAGTTAAGAGAATCATTGTTGATGAAGGAGCTTCCACGTGCGTGATTTCTTTGTCTTGTTGGAAAGCTATCGGTTCTCTTGACCTTAACCCTTCTCCTACACTCTTGACTTCCTTCGATGTATGTTTTTTTCGACCACATCATCTAATTCCTTCATTTCCAGTTACACTATTGGGAAAGTCTATTTGTGTTGAGGTTCAAGTAGTCGATGTGCCACTCGACTATAATATCTTATTAGGAAGAAGTTGGACATACGCCATGAAAGTTTTCATCTCAACATTTTTTTGGATTATATTCTTTCCCCATGAGGAAGAATAGTGACCATTGATCAATTGGCATTCAACCTTTCTGATGCGGAAGCTAATCTCGGGACTACTATCCCTTGGATTGAAAACTCTCAGGAGACCATTGAGAGCATTAGTTGCAATATGTACCATTATCTTATGGGATCTTTTTAATCTCCCACACTGATTTCATACATTCGCGTTGTTAGCACCATGATTTTCATAGCTAAATTTAGAGGTTTATCCAAAGTTTTCAAAGTCATGCTATGATCTTGGGAAAATCAAGGCATTCCTAGATGATTCATAGTTAGTGTGTCAAGGTTTATGAGGTCATTAATCAAATAAAGAATGACTTGTAATAACAGTAAGCGGTTTAGCCATCAGTTGGTTGAAAGAGTGTATTGTCTTTTTCATAAAACACCATCATAAAAGGAAGAGAATCAAGAGTGTAAAGTTCATCATGTTCAATTTGTAATGGTCCATTTTCCTAAGTCTTGAATTACATTATAAAGTGGGAAATTATGTGCTAAGGTCGAATCAAAGTTTAGGGTGAATGTCATGTCAAAAGGTATTATGGTTCACCATCACCTAATCATGAGGTTATAAAAGGAACAATCATGGTACTCCATGCCATTTGTATCATTGCAAACTTCAAAAGTGTACCCATTGCGTGAGTTATTTGCGCCAATCCTTAGCTTTCCTTGAAACATCTTGTCACTATGGATAACCACTTCCCTTCTCATAATTTCATTCCTTATCCATTCGAGCATAAATATTGGCCACCTTTTGTTTTTCTCCATCACCTCCAAGAAATGTGTGTCGTCCATATCCTCTCCAACAAGCTCCAAATCTCTCTACTACACAAATGTTGTGTGCTCCCACTAACTAAGAAAACTTCGTGTGTTGATATTTGCTACGCAAACCTTTCACTCTATTTTTTGCTGCGAATTCTCCATTTGTTTCAATCATTGTTCAAGAACCTTTCTTGGAGCTCATTGCAAGTTAGCCTCTGAAACTAATTTTCTTTTCACATAACTAGCTTTACTTCATTTGAGATAAACTCTTTCCATCCTTGTTGTTGCGTTGAGTTTTCTACTATTTTTCATTTTTGCATTGAGTTTTCTACTACTGTTCGTTACTATGTTGAGTTTCCTATTTTTTTTTCATTTGAGGAGTAGAGTTTTTTGTTGCTACCTATTGTTGCGCACTGTGCAAAAGTTACTATTCTCATTTGTTGAGTAGAGGTTATTTCTCTCATTTGTTGCACATAGGTTACTATTCCCATTTTCGTTGCACAATGGTTATTATAATTTACAATTGCACACCTGCAATTCACACATGGTTGACATAATCAGCATCACGAAAACTCCTCATTGAAAAAGAAAGAATGTAAGAAGCGGAGAAGTCGTGAGGTTTGAGCCACAAAGTTTAAATTTTCTTAACGCAGACCCAATGATCAGGGTGTCCTTTGAACACACTGGATTCATGAGATTATGTGGAAAGTTTCAGGGGTATAATGAGCAGCTAACCAAGTATTTTTCTCTAAAATTTAATGGTGTCAACACAACCATTGGAAGGATTACTTTTCCAATGTCAGAGGAGACCATATCAGCTTCTTCAGAGATTCCCATGCAAGGAGAGAAGTGGTTTAAAGGTATTCCATTATATACTTCATTTTATATTGATTTCTGAAACCTAAATAGAGAAATCAGAAGATTGGTGCCTCCATTCCTAGGGAATATGTTTTGGATCCTTATGAGAATATTTTGAGGGTAATCCAGAAATAATTTACTTGTGAGGGTAGTTTTGACAAGGTATATCAATACAGCATTAGGATCCTGATGCATTTCATAGGGAAAATCCCTCTAAATTTACCCTTCTTCCTATATTAAATCCTAGGAAAAATGGCAGACATAGTCCAAGCCAAAGCTAACCAGCCAAATAGTAGCCTATTCCATTTTTCCTTGGTAAATTTGTTGGTGGTTGAAGAACTTGGAAAGTTAAACAAGGACTGGGATTCCTTCTTGATCTCAACAAAAATTTCCCTAGATCCAAATGGAGATACTCCCTTGTCTTCTGAGAAATCAACATCTCATAGTTCATGGGTAAAAAGAGGAGGTGTTGTTGAACTGGGAAAAGGAAAAGATATTGAGAATCTGTTAATCAGTCAGCCAACCTTGAAGAAAAGAAGCAAACTACAATTCACTGATGAACCTAAGGAGACACAGGGTCCTATTAAACCACACACCATGTCATCTTCTAGGAGGTTTCCCATACCCACAGTTCAGATAGAGTTTGTTGAATTTGTGGCCCAAGAGATTGATGAAGAGAAAGTGAAACCAGGGGAGAAAGACTCACATGTCATAGAGATGCAACAACAACTTAAGAAATCTCAACTTATTATATCCCAAATGTACCATGAGAACAAAGAATTTAAAAGGAAAATAACAAAAAGACTCCTGAAGCACAAATACCATAGAGTAAAGAAAGTAAGAAATCTCTTGCTTCACCTACAGTAGGAGAAAAGAACATAAAATGGATGAAAAATAATCTAAAAGAAGATCAAGACTAGATCATCAATCTCATGGAAGAAAATAGAATATAATAAGAAGGGATCATGAATCATTACAAGAAATGTAGACCAGCCATAGACAATGCATGTGCAATCATTTCTAATGCTCAGTCAAAGTTGAAGAGGAATGCAACTTTGTTGAGGCACGTGGTAAACTTAAAGAGACATAACCTTTCATTAAGAAAGGAAAACAAGAACTTATGGCTACAAGTGAAATTGGATAAAGAAACTAAGGAAAAGGATGAATGTTCTTAGCCCTTGCTTCCACCTGATTCGCACGAGCAACCTCGGCATGAATATTTGCTATGAGAAGTCACTACGCAAATAATGCAGCCAACACTTGCGCAGCAGTAACCAGAATTTGTTGCACAAGGGTGATAGGTTGTCCGAAAGTGCACATGATAACTCATCACAACCATATGGTCAAATTTCGCTCAAGGATCTATGATTGTAAATGATATTTTGGTTATGTTATGATTGACAAATTGGGTTTTCTATTTTTATTAAATCTTGTAGAGGTTGTTGTTCTCTTTGAAAGAAATCAAATCCATAACTATAATATGTATTAGTTCGACCCCTAGTAGCTAAGTATATCCTTAGTTTTCTATATATATCAAATATTTTTATGTAAAGAGGGGCGGGAAGAAGTATAGACATTTTGATGTTCAATGTAATTCTTTGAATCTAATATAAATACAAATGCAGAAATCCTGAACTCCTTACGAAAAAGTTTCTAATGGTGATGATCTGAAGATTGTAATCTTCTTTGTATGTATTCCATGTGTACTTATTTTCATCTACACTTTTCTTCTCTTTAAATTGGAAAATTAAAGTTCAAGAATTCATCTAATGGTGCTCTAGACTTAACTGATTTAAATTATGTTTTTCTTCTTAACTAAGGTTTGAATTCATCTTTTATGATGCTCTAATTCTATTATGTGTTTTTTTTCTTCTTTCACCCTACATTATCAGACTCAAAGTAGAATTGCATCACCTTGTTTATCCTTTGTTCCTCTAAGGAGTTCTACCTACCAGGAATTGTTTTATTTTGTTTTCAAGGCTTGAATCCATAGTCCTAGATATACTATAACTTTTTGCAAGAAAACCTTGAAAAAACTATCTCAAATATCTAAATCTAGCCATCAATTCAAAAGAAATATATCTATCAGAGATCAAGTCTCAGAGTGAGATGTCTCTAGATTGGAAATTATAGTTTCCAGTCTTAAATTTGGTTTGTAGGTTACCTTTGTAGATTGTTTCTTCATCCCAACAATTTACTCAGCGTTAAAATTTGGGCGTCGCTTCCGGGAACGAAATTGAAAATTTCCCTGGGAAAGAACCACTAAAATATTTGTATTTGATTCCTGAGGGTAATAGTGAATCAGAAACCTTTGTTGGATGAACTATTTTTTACTCTGGCAACTTCATTTAATAATATCAATAGCATAAAGGTTTTTTTAATGAAAACAAGAAATCATGGCTCCTAAGAGAATTTACACTAGAAGGAATGTTGATCCAGAACCTATAGCATATGAGTTTGATCTTGAGAAACTCTTACACAAAATAAAATAAAAGACAATCAAATCGTTTTCTTTCCTGGACATAAATCTATATTTTCCTAAAGACAGGGTAAAAATCATTGATGACCTTGAATTTGATTTAAAATTTGAACAAACCTTGTTCAGATCTAGTTCAGAATCTAATTTGAATGAAATCATCTTTGATGAGAATAAATTCTAGTCTTTGATTCCCACTGTCCACATTCATACTATTCCTATTCAGACTGTCCCCACTCAGACTGTTCAGATAGGTCAAAATCCTCCTATAGCCATGGAAACCATATTTTCTCCTCTTGCCTTGCCTACCCAATTGCATGATTTACCTAAAATTTATATCAAAGAATCAAATCATTTGATGTTGAAGAGAATGTATCAACACAAAGAGACTTATATTGGTTTAACGATTTTGTGGACCTAGAGGAAGTAGATCATGAGGATGCAAAAGTAAGGTTGTTTGCACAAAGTATTTCAGGAGAAGTCGGAAAATGGTTCAAAGCTCTTCCTGCAATAAGCATCCCTGATTTTGCATCCTTTGAAACAATTTTCCTTGAAAGATGGGGTGACAAGAAGAATCCTCTTTAGTTGCTAACTCAGTACAATAACATAGAGAGATCACCTAATGAAACATTACAAGAGTTTTCAACCAGATTTATGAAATTTTATAATTCAATTCCTACTGAAGTAAAACCCCCTCCTCGAGCTTCCCAACTTCGATATGCTTATTATTTTGACAGTGAATTTATTTTTTTGTTGAGATAAAGGAGATACAATACACTAGATGAAATGATGAGTGATGCAATTGAAGTGGAGGTAAATCTGATGGCCTTAGGAAAGATAAAAAATAATCCTGCCAGAGATGTGAAAAAGGTCCAAGGAGAAGCACATCCCTCAACTTCTCAATCATCAGATGAGAAATTTGATTAAATGATGAAGAATATGGAAAGATTTATCGAAATAATTTCCTTGGATAATAAGCCTGCCACTAAAGATCAAACTGATTTTCAGCCCAGAAATCAAAATTTTAGAAGAGCTCCAGTTCCACAAATCAGGCAAAGAGACCAGAGGAATCAAGGTGATCAACAAATAAAACCTCCTTTCTAAAAAAAAATATGTAAATGAAGATTCTAATCAAACAATTGAAGATAATATGCATTGTTGTGATGATACATAAACAAATTTGTTCTTAACTAAAGAAGAACATGATCAATTTATAGATGCAAATGATAAGTTTACGCAGGATAATGATGGTATGTTATCAATGGAAACAAAAGATTATAAGAAGGGATTTCAAAATGCAATTATGTAGTTTCGGAGATAGTACAACCTCGGAAGAAAAAGGGCTCCTACAAATCCCCCAAAGGAAAATCCTACAAGGGAACTTCAGATCAATACACCTTCTTCAAGCCAACCTAAGAAAGACAATTAAGCAAAGGATGCAATGGATAAGGGAAAATACAAAGAAGAACCCCCAAATAAGATACCTGAGGCAATAAAGGAAGCAATCATCAAAGAGGTAGAAAAGCCCCATCTCCTTTTAATTTTGAAAGTGAAATGGCTAAAATCAATTTTTTTGTTCCATTCAATGAGCTTATTAAAAATGGTGATTATAGAAATCAAATCATTAAGATGCTCAAAATGGAAGAATATATTGACACCTTGAATGTGCAAGATGATCACCCTGCTATCTTGTTTGGCCCACATGTGGAGGAGAGTGGTGATGTTGATAATGTCCCCCCTTTCTATGTTAGTGTTAAAATTCATGACAAGACCTTACATAATGCCATGTTAGATTCAGGAGCATCACATAATATGATGCCCAAGGTAGTCATGGATGAGTTGGTCCTAGATATCACAAGGAATTATAAGGATATTTTCTCTTTTGACTCAAGGAAGGTGAATTGCTTGGGTTTAATCAAAGATCTAGTTGTATCATTGTTTCAAATTCCATCAAAAAATCTGATCATTGATGTGGTGGTTGCTGACATCCCTCCTAAATTTGGAATTTTTTTATCTATATATTGGGTTGAAAAGTTGAAAGGGAATTCGCAAATGGATATGTCATATGCTACTATCCCTATTTTTGGCCAAGAAAGGAGGTTGTACAGAGAATTGTTTCTCAAGTACATGATGAGTAGAAAAACCCAACCAAACAATCATCCTATTTACTCTATAGATACTAAGGTTGGTTCCTCTATTTTCTATAATGACTTGAGTTTTGAAGAGGAGGAGCCAACGACTTCTATGACCATCAAAGAAAAATCTGATAATCAATCAAAGGAAATTACAAATCAACAAAACAATGGATGAGATGTGGAATATGAGCTTTGATGGAGTTGCTAGTAGAGAAGGAGCAGGAGTTGGTGTGTGGATTAACCCTCCCAAGATAGGTACATGGTTGAATATGAGGCACTGATTTTGGGATTCAAGACTTTAAAAGAATTGGGTGCTAGGAGGATAGTTGTACATGCGGATTCTGAGCTTGTCATAAATTAGGTAAAAGGTATATATCATTCCAAGCATCCTAGATTGAGGGAATATAGGAATATAGTACTTGATCTTCTTGAAGAGTTTTCATAACAAAATTTATCAGTGAATCCTAGGGGGGGGAATCTAATTGTTGTTTCTCTATCTAATTCAGCCTCTGTTTTCAAAATTCCAATTTTTCCTAGAAAAAAGTATGAAATTGAAGTCAAGCATAGGCCAACAGTACCAGACAACATTAAATATTGGAAAATATTTGAAGATGAAAAACAGGTAGAAAGATTCCTTCAGATGAGTGATGAATTTGCTAATTCAAATATTGATGATGAGTGTTGTTGTGAGGAGAATGAAGATGCAACCATGTTCACCAATGATGATTGTTTTCAAAATCATATTGTTGGAAGAGATATAGTACAACTCAAAAATAACATTATTCCCAAAGGCTTGGTCCCATTGGAAACGATTTTTGACAACAACGATGTAGCTAGAAATCCTAAAATCACTAAAAATGGTGAGGACATAGAATATTGCAACATTGGGACTCAAAAAGATCCCAAGATCATCAAAATGTCCAAGACACTCAGTCCAGAAATTAAACATAGGTATATAATCCTAATGAATTATTTCCCTAATGTCTTTGCATGGATTTATGAAGATTTAAAGGTCTATGATACTAAGGTAATTCAACATGTAATTCCAATCAAGGATGATCATAAACCTTTCAATCAAAATTTGAGAATAATAAACCCATTTTTGTTGCCATTGATTGAAAAGGAGGTAAGGAAGTTGTTTGATGCCAAAATTATAGTGTCCTTAAGATTTTCCAAGTGGTTGGTTAACCTAGTGCCTGTCAAGAATAAAAGTGGTGAGATCGGGTTGTGTGTATACTTTCATAATATTAACAGAGTGTCTTTCAAAGACAATTATCCACTTCCTAAGATGGATAACATTATTAATAAGGTGGTTGGATCTCATAATATATCAATTCTTGATGGTTTCTTTGGATACAACCAAATCATGGTGCATCCAGATGACCAAGAGAAGACAACTTTTACAACACCTTGGGGCACCTTCATGTATGCAAAATTTCCTTTTGGACTTATGAATGTATGGGATACCTTCCAAAGGTCCATGGACATAGCCTTTTCTGATGAGAAAGATAATTTTATTGTTATTTACTTAGATGATATCACTATATTTTCAGATTATGATGATGAACATCTTAAACATCTAAGAAGGGTTTTTCATAAGTGTAGGAAGTTTGGCATCTCATTGAATCCCCAAAAGTCAAATTTTGGAATGCAAGAATATCATTTCAAAGGAAGGGATAAATATAGACCCCATCAGAGTGGAATCAATTATGAAGATTGGAACACCCAAAAGAAAGAAGGAGGTACAGTCCTTCTTAGGAAAAGTAAATTTTTTGAGAAGGTTTATCCCTAACTTGGTTGAAATCAAAAACTATATTACAAATATGCTTAATAAAGGAAATGAGATAAAATGGACTCCTGAATCTAGGAATTCTTTTGAATATATTAAAGTGGCACTGACCAAATCTTTAGTGTTGGCCAACCCAAATTTTGAGAAATATTTTATCTTGTTTTCTTTTGCTTCAGGACACACCATTGATGGTGTTTTGTTGCAAAAAGATGAAAATAACTTTGAAAGTCCCATATCCTATTATAGAAATACTTTGAGAGACTCCCCATTGATGTATGACATCATGGAAAAGCAGACATATTCCTTGTTGAAGGCCCTAAAGGAATTGATAACTTATATCTTGCAATCACATGTCATTACTTATGTGGCTAGAAATTTTGTGAAAGACATTTTGACTCAGCCTGATGATGAAGGGAGAAGGGGAAAATGGATAGTTGTGATGTTGGAGTATGACCTCGAGATGAAATCTACAAAGCTAATGAAAGATTATGGACTTGAAAAGATGATGGTGCAGTCCAATTGTGATGTCTTGGGAATCAATTTCATTGTTGGCCTATCAAAAAATTCAAAAGAAGAAACAGTCCCACGGGTATCCAAAAAATTCCTTAATTCTCCTTGGTGTGATAATACATTTATGTATTAAGAAATGTACAAGCTCCTCCTGAGTTAAGCAAAACCAAAGCCAAATTTTTAAACATGAAAGTATCAAAGTTTTTCATTCTTGACCATTCTTTATTGGAAAGATCTAGGTGGGATATTGCTATATTGTTTGTTGGAGGAAGAAGTGAAAAAAACTATCAAAGAATTTCACAAAGGTGACTGTGGGGGGCACCATTATTGGAATACCACTGCACAAAAAATATTGAGGGAAGTGTTCTATTGGCCTAGCATTTTTTTGGATGTATAGA
>SNQJ01S0037777.1:44672-79306 GCA_010110895.2 Picea sitchensis
TTTTGTATATGCGCATTTATGGAAGTTGGCGTCCCTATATGCACATATAAGAAAGCTACATTCCGTAAATGTGCATTTATTGAAGGTGGCTTTCGTAAATGCACATTTATGGAAGTTGACAACCTTCCGTAAATGTGAATATATGGAAGTTGTCTTCCATATATACGTGCTTCCATATATGCACATATATTGAATCCAAATTCTATAAATGCACATATACGAAAGTGGTCGGCTTCCATATATGCACAAATACGAAAGTGGATGACTTTTGTATATGCACATATATGGAAACCAACGAATTTCGTTTATGCGCATATATGGAAGTGGTTAGTTTTTGTATATGTGCATATATGAAAGTCGACCACTTCTATGTATGTCCATATACGGAAGTGGTAATCTTCCATAAATGTGCATATGGAAGTGGTTGACTTTCGTATGTGCACATATACTGAAGTCAATCGACTTTCATATATGTGCATACACAAAAGTTATCCACTTCCGTATATGCGCATATATGAAAGTCGACCACTTATGTATATGCGCATATACAGAAGTGGCCAACTTTCATATATGCACATATATGGTAGTCGACCACTTATGTATATGCACAAATGTGGAAGTGGCCAACCTCCATATATACACTTATATGGAAGTAGTTGACTTTCATATATGTGCATATATGGAAGTGGTCTGCTTTTGTATATACACATATACGGAAGTGGCTAGCTTCCATATATGCACATATATGGAAGTTGACCACTTCCGTGTATATGCATATACGGAAGCCACCTTTTATATATGCGCATATATGGAAGTGGTCAACTTTCACATATACAAAAGCCACCCTTCGTATATGCACATATACGAAAGTCTACCACTTTTATGTATGCACCAGATACGAAAGCCACCTTCTGTATATGTGCATATATGGAAGTGGTTGGCTTCTATATATGCGCATATATGGAAACCAACCACTTCCGTATATGCACATGTACACTAGTGGTCGACTTTCATATTAGCGCATATATGAAAGGTGGCTTTTGTATATGAACATATATGGAAGTGGTCAGCTTCTGTATATACGCATATATGAAAGGCGGCCACTTCCATATATGTGAATATACGGAAGTGGTTAGCTTCTACATATGTGCATACTTAAGTGGACGACTTTCGTATATGAACATATATATAAGTTGGTCAGATTATGTATATGTGCATATACAAAATACAACCACTTATGTATGCACATATACGGAAGCCGACCACTTCCGTATATGCACATAACTAGAAGTGGTCAACTTTCGAATATGCGCATATACGGAAGTCGACCACTTTCGCATATGTGCAAGGTGGATTCTTTATATGCATTGACTGCCATGTATGTGCATAGACACAAATCAACCACTTCCGTATATGTGCATATACGAAAGTCGACCACTTCCATATATGCACATATACAAAATTTGGCCACTTTCGTATATACGGAAGCTCGCTACTTCCATATATGAGCATATATGGAAGGTGGATTCCATATATGTGTATTTATGGAAGTGGTGGACTTCCATATATGCGCATATATCGAAGTGGTCGTCTTCCATATATGTGCATGTATGAAAGTGGTCAAATTAGTATTTGCACATATATGAAATAGCTACTTTCTTATATGCGCATATATGAAAGGTGGATTTTGTATATGCACATATACGGAAATGGTCGGCTTCCGTATATGCACATATACAGAAGTTGTTGTCTTTCGTATATGTGTATATACGGATGCTGACCATTTACATATATGTGCATATATGGAATTCGGCCACTTACGTATATGTGTATATACATAAGTGGATGACTTCCATATATGTGCATCTATGGAAGTGCTCAATTCTCGTATATGCGCATATATGGAAGCCAACCAACTTCTACATATGCAAATATACTAAAGTCAACCACTATCATATATGGACATATACGCGGAGAGTGCAATCCCAACTGTTGCATACCTCTGTGTCCAGTTGTCAGTACTAAGAGCTAATTTAGTATTCAAAATAATTTTTTAGATAATGTTAGATAGTTCATAGGGACTATAATTTGTAAACAATGGCAATCTCCACCCCGCCAGTCCTGCATTCCGTGTATCAATTTGTATATCGCGGAACTGCGAGCGTTGTTTGAAGGACACAAAACAATGGAAGTGCAATGTTGAGTTAGCCACTCCACAGGTTCTCTTGTCAATTTGTATATCGCATAACTGTGGGTGATATTTGTAGGCCATGGAACAATGGAGGTCCAAGTTTGAGCCCGCCCGCCTGAGAACCTGTGATCCAAAATGTCACTAGATATCGAATGCGGAATTTGTACATGCTCTATAAAATATCATGGGAATTAGTACATTCTCTATAAGATATCATGTCCATACTTTATAGTCCCATAATACACGGGAAGAAAAAAAAGGGAAAAATAACGGAATAGTTAGCAGTGGAATTGTAGATCACGGAAATTTAGAGTGGAATATGTATATAACATAGAAACATATCGAAAGCATCGAAAGCAACAACGGTCGGTCGGATTCGTTGTCTGATTATGTAGATGGAGATAAACATATTTCAACCCACCAACGTTGGAGCTACATATTTCATGAACCGGGAAACAGGAGGATCCAAAACAGGCTGAGAAAGTGTCTACAAAGGAGGCGAGGCCCGGACCTTCTAATTGTATCGCTCCGAACATTGGAATGCATAATATGTAACATGGAAGAGAAGACGATGTCGGAATCTGGTAGTCAATTTATATATTGTGGAGAGTGCAATCCCAACTGATTTGTACCTCTGTGTCTAGTTGTCACTACTAAGAGCTATTTTAGTATTCAAAATAATTATTTAGATACTGTTATACAGGGAAAAAATAAAAACTAAAATCATTTTTTAGATACTGTTAGATACTTCATAGGGATTAGCATCCGTAAACAATGGCAATCTCCACCCCACCAGTCCTACACTCTGTGCGTCAATTTCTATATCTCGGAACTGGGAGCGTTGTTTGGAGGACACGGAACAATAGAAGTGCAATGTTGATTTAGCCAGTCCGTAGGTGCACTTGTCAATTTGTATATCGCGGAACTCGGGGTGCTATTTGTAGGTCACATAACAATGGAGGCCCAATTTTGAGCCCGCCCGCCCGGCCGAGAACCCGCGATCCAAAATGTCACTAGGTATGGAATGCGGAATTTGTACATGCTCTATAAAATATCATGTCCATATTTTATAGTCCCATAATACACAGGAAGAAAATAAGGGAAAAAGGATGGAGAAGTCATAATGGAATTCTAGATAATACACGGGAAGAAGAGAAGGGAAAAAGAACCAAGTATATTGCAGAAGAACATCTAGTGTTTTCTTATTAATGCAAATGCTTGTGAATCCCTGCTAAGTTCTCACCAGTTAACGCATAAAGTAAAGATCACGGAAGTATCTTTCGTACCACTGTCTCCACTTGCCACTAGTAAGAGCATTGCTGATGTATATCAGGAAGGATGCAAAGTTGTTGGGGATGGAAAGCAACAACAGATACTTTAAGAGAACTTAATGTATACAAGGAACCCACGGTGGAATTGTAGATCACAGATGTTTTGAGTGCAAGATGTATATAGCGGAACGATAAGCATCTCGTTTCTCAAGCGCCATCCCCGCAACAACGGGCATAAGATTGGCTAAGTATGAAAAGGAACAGCGGTCGGTCGGATTCGTCATGCAAGGATATAGATGGAGATGTTAAGGCATGAATTGCAGATCACGGAAGTATCTTTCGTACCACTGTGTCCACTTGTCACTGGTAAGACCATTGTTGATGTATGTCAGGAAGGATGCGAAGTTGCTAGGGATGCAAATCAGCAACAGATACTTTGAATGAAGTTAATGTATATGCGGAACCCACAATAGAATTGTAGATCACAGATGTTTTCAGTGCAAGATGTATATAGCGAAACGATAAGCAGTTGGGCTCTCAAGCACCGGCCCCACAACGGCGGGCATAAAATTGGCTAAGTATGGAATGGAACAGCGGTCGATCGGATCCATCTTGCGAGGATATAAATGGAGATGAAGACATGTCATCCCTCCGTACATAGAAAGATGACTAAGTATAAAACCAGAAAGCCATAATGGACGGGAAAAGAAAAATGGGAAAAGAGATAAGTATCTGAGAGTCGGGAAAGCCTTTTTTTTTCGTTTATTAATGGCAATGTTTTTGAACCTCTGCTAGCTTCTCACTAGTAAAATCATTAAGTGCACATCACTGAAGTTCTTTGCTTGCAACATGTATATGATGAAACAGGGTACATAGGTGCTAGATACCGCGAACCCGGGGCCTAGTGTCCAGATAACTGGCTAAGTATTGGCCAAGTCAAAGTTTTGATATCTATTTCAATAGTATTCATACTAGTATCTGTCAATGGAGAAAGTTTTTGTATTTATCTGAATAGTATTCATACTAATATATATTAATGGATTGTTTTTGTTTCAAATGCAAATGATCTCCCAATTTGCAAGATGCTCTTCAGCTTGCAAATTTCGTTGAAACCAAGAAAATTTTGACTGCAAGATGTACATAGCACAACAAGAAACATGAATTTGCATTTTGGTCTCAACGACATAAATTCCTTATCATCTATTAATCTTGTATTCGTTGCAATGACATAAGCAAACGACGGCTCTCCATAAACATCAATATCTAAATTAAATTAAAGGCAATCAAAATTTGTTGTGACTTTCAGTAATTAAACCATAAATTGAAAACTACGGAAGTTCCTAGGTTGCAATATGTATATGACGAAACAGTGGACATATTTGTTTAATACCGCAAACCCAAACATAATTTCCTAATCTTTTCCGAAGAGGAAGTTTTCTATATTTTTTCCAATAGTACTGATATTAGTATATATGCATGGATATTATCAAATAGAACAAGCTGCAATATATCCAACATACTTCATAGGAACAGTGTGTCAACAGTTCAGCTGGCTTGTTGTAACTCATGAATTCATTCTATTTACGGAACCCGAAGAATGGGAGCAGAATGCGTCCTCCAATTTCTTTCTTTAAATGCAGAGTCGGTGCCACATAAGTATGGCCTATGAAAAAGTACTTTTGAATGTAAAATGTAAAGAAGGAATAGACCAGGTTTTATTTAGATTGAAGTAGTGAGCAGCAGAAACAAAAGCTTGTCCTTCATGTTTAATGACACAGGGGAAGAAGGTAAAAAATACAATTAAAACAAATACCATAAACTGGAAAATACTATCAAGAAATAAACTGAAATTATTTTATATTCAAATAAGATGTGTTACAAAATATAGTTGAGTCTATTTGCGACAACGATTGTGATTTCATCTGTCGTTGACCAATTAAAGATATGTACATTGATGAAGCTTATTCACACTTTTCTTGACGTTCAAACTCTTGATTCGTAAAAAATGAGTTGAATATCAATTTTGGGTTTTGTACTTAATCGGTGTTGCGAACTACATCTATCCCAGTTTTTTGAATACCTTGTTTCTTCCAAATATGGCCTGCTTGCAATGGTTGCTTATTCAACATTCCATTATTTGTCAAGTATTAATTTCCTTCTGTCGTCGAAAAGTTGGGGTTTAAGGTGTTTTCTTTGCAATGTTCCTGAGCATTTACATCCGAGACAAATTAGAAATGTGATTTAGGCCGATTTCAAAGTGAGCAAAGTTGTTTTATGTCACAACAGTTAAGGCAGGGGAAACAAATTCAAGTATATAGTCACTGGTATTCTCCCTGTATTCGATCGTCTGTTTGGTTGAGAAGCTTGCCTGAGGATTTGTATGTGGAACTTCTTTTATTTATTACAGTAAATTGGAAGAAACATCCAACCCAGATGAAAAATGAAAATCTGTTGAGGTACATAACTTCTTCGGGTAGCTGAGGTGTGGAAAGTGCATCAAATGTTGCAGAATGCACCAGCACAGGTCTGGCAAGTGTATCAAATGTTGCAGATGGCATAAGAATATATATTTCCTCATAGCGGGGGAGGTATGGTGGCCCACAGGAAGTTCTGGAATGTTCGGAGGTGATGCCTAATATGTGGACTCTGCAACTACATACAGAGGAAACCGAACAAACTTTGACAAAGAACATGGCTTTCTGTCAAGTCAGCTACCAGAGCCACATGCAGGCCATCAAACTATGAAATAGAAACTCTTGTAGTGATAATATGTCATTTTATCAACCCATACAGATTATGTTACCAACCTCCAAGGAGGAAAAATACTTGTGTGATCTCTACAATTCGATACAGTGGCCAAATCTTTGTTGTTGGAAGAAGCTATATACTTAAATGAAGAACTATCTTGTAGGTGACCTAAAAATCCATTACAATTCCTAGCAACAAAACAAAGAAGTTCAACAAATAAATTTCCAGGCAGCCTTTTCAACCAACCAAAGCATCGAACACATGGAGAACACCAAACATACTTGTTCTTTTTTTTTCCTCCTCTCTGATTTTCTCTTGTATAACAGAGTTTTTTTTAACTCAAAACTCACGTCACATAAAACCAGACTCTCTTCTTTCATCTGCCCCTCAATCGCATCTCTAAGTTGTTTTACATGTCCATGACCAAGAACATTAGAACGAAGGCACCCTAAAGCGCAACTCTTTGATGATAGAGAGAAATGGAAATAAGTATTTAAAAGCAAGGTTGGATGGTCTTCCATACATTTTGTGTTGATTCGTTTTAATGACAGATGTTCTCGATATTTTCAGTTATTAATGCCAATCTTTTTGAATATGTACGTTGAATAGTGACTAGCAGCACATATTAAAATTCCCATATCCGAGCAGATTCTCAAATCTGACATCTAAGATATGCACAATATTAAAGAGGGACATGACGTCAAGGCCTCTGTAGGTCACACGTTCATGAAATATGTTGAAGCTATTAAGAAAACTAAAATTGCACAAGCAAAAATAAAAAATAAAAAGTATTTTCACAAATTCAAAATCCAGGCAAAAAGAAATTACGAGATCCCATAATATTCGGTTGTCTATTCATTTTAATGGAAGATGTCCTCGATCTTTCCAGTTATTAAATCCCATCATTTCGAAATGCACAATATTAAAGAGGGACATGACGTGAAGGCCTCTGTGAGTGACACGTTTGTGAACTATGTTGAAGCTATGCAGGAAAAAAGAAATTACCAAATCCCATAATATTCGTCTGTATATACATTTTAATGGGAAATGTCCTCAAGCTTTTCAGTTATTAAAGCCCATCATTTCGAAATGCACAATATTAAAGAGGGACATGACGTCAATTCCTTTGTGGGCGACACTTTCGTGAACTATGCTGAAGCTTTTAAGAAAACTAAAACTGCAGAAGCAAAGAAAAAAAAAAAAAAATTGCACATCCAAAATGCAAGCAAAAAGGCACTTTAGTACTCAATTTTCTTCAAATTCAATGACATTTTTATTATTTGAGTAAAGGGGAAAAAACATTTGACAACCTAGAAGGAAGGTCATATATGATGGACAACTCATTGGTAGAATCCAATAGCGAGAATGCGAATTGAGTATCTAATAACCGCGGAACTACGTTGTGTTTGAGTCTTCAGCTTTCCCTACCTGTTCAAAATAAAAAACAAGGGTTGAATATTAGGCTGTCTATTTATTTTAATGGGAAATGTCCTCGAGCTTTCCAATTATTAAAGCCCATCTTTTCGAACCTGTCTGGTCGATTTTGACTTTTGAAAGCATATTTAATGTGTATTGGGTAGCGTTGAATGTAGAGGGAATGGAGCCCTATGTAACACACGTTACTACTATTTTTTTGTTTTTGTCAACGAGCGTATGTAGAATGTACGTTAAGAAAATTAATTCGAGAATGCAATTTTTTTTGCACATGAGCCCTTGAAATTCAAATAGTCCGCAAGTCTGATTGTCTATTTGTATATCGCGGAACTATCTGTTCTATTTGTAGGACACGGAACAACAATGGCCGAAGTTAGAGCCTGCCACCCCGAGAACCCGCGATCCAAAAAATGCTTACTATTTTTTTTTGTGTTTTTTCGTCCACGAGGGTATGTAAAACGATGTACATAAAGTAAACTATTTCGACAATGCTAATTTTTTTGGACATGACGACCTTCAAATTCAAATAGTCTGCAAGTCCGATGGTCAATTCGTATATCGGGAAACTCTCTGATTCTCAATTTTCAGCGGCCCACCCCAAGAACCCACGATGCAAAAACTGGCTAAGTATGGGACGAGNGATAAATTTCAATGTCTTTTATCTAGGAGCCCTTCCTTTAAAGAAAACTAATTCGGAAATGCTAATGTATACACCATAGTTCGATACCACCTATCCGCCAAGCCACGTCCATAAAACTGGCTAAGTATGCAACCGAATGACGGCCAGTTAGAATGATCGCGGAACTCTTCGTGCTATTTGCAGCGCACGGAACAACAAAAGCCCAATTTTCAAACCTCCACCCCGAGAACCCGCGATCATTAACCTATGTTGTTCAGGAAACCTATAACTTCATAAATTGCATTCTCTTCTGTTCAGGAGGATTTTTTTTAAAGAAAACTAATTCGGGAAAGCTAATGTATACACCACACACGACTTGTCATAGTATGCAACTGAACTGCAATCACTTGGAATGACCACAGAAGTGCAAGAAACTAGAGTCAAACGTAGTTTACAACAGGAAAATAAAAGGGAGAGAACAATTATATCTCCCACACAACAAAAGGCAATTTCATAACTATGAAACCGTAGTAACACAGAATCCATGGAAAAAGCATCGACAGATATGAAATATATTTTGAGCTCGAGAAACTCTGCTTCAAAGTGTAACAGATGCAATTGACATCGTCCGCAATTATTTACTCTGTTATTTTATCTTAATAAGCCCAATTTTTAGCCCGCCATCCCCAGAAGCCGCGATCATTAACCTATGTTGTCCAGGAAACCTATAATTTCATAAATTGCATTCTCTTTTGTCCAGGAAGCCTTCTTTTAAAGAAAAGTAATTCGGCAAAGATAATGTATACACTGAACATGACCTGTCATAGTTCGATAGAACCTATTCGCGAAGCCGCATCCATAAAACTGGCTAAATACACAATTGAACGATGGTTTCTCGGAATGACCACAGAAACATGACAAACTAGAGTCAAACGCAGTTTACAACAGGAAAGTAAAAGGCAGAGAACAACTATATCTCCCACACATCAAAAGGCACTCTCATAACTATGAAACCATAGTAACACGGAATCCATGGAAAACGCATCGACAGCTATGAAATATATTTTGAGGTCGACAAACTCTATTTCAAAGCGTAACAGATGCAATTTACATCGCCTTCAATTCTTTAGTCTGTTATTTTATCTTAATAGTATTCTATGCAAACCGAAGTGAAAAAAAATGTAACCAGAGATCCAACCGCAGATGCAGCATCCCAACATTGCAAACCCTGGGAAAACAAGAAAAAGCACCAAATAAGAACCCATCCAAGAAGCACCAAAAGGGCCAAGTGTAGGCGCAGGACCGGAACCCTGCAAAGTCGAATCAAGCAACAATAAACAACATACAGCGAAAAAAGGAACAAGCAACAACCACCCCCCAGGAACGAGGCTCTTCCAATCGCAACTGGAGAAACCCAAACGTGCAAACTGCAACAACACGAACAGACAAGCAAGAACAACGAGAACATGCAAATAAGAAACCAGTTCCATGAAAAAAGCAAGCATGGACCAGTGAACTAGCAATGCCGCTGGAGCATATAAATTTTAAAAACGGAAGAAAATGTCTTGTAACAAGCCTGTTAAGTAACCATTCAACACTACCAAGCCTGTTACGTAAACATTTAAGTCTGTCAGAAATGCACTATAGACATTTAAGAAAAAAATTCAATGTGGAAGGTCTCTGACGTATCCCAAACAAATTCATATATTTTTTGTAACAATAGTTCAAACACCAGAGAATGTATTGCAAAGCCAAACTTTGGATATTCCACCATATCAAACATTGCCCTAAATTTACCTAGCATAAAATTCTAAACCAAACATTTGAATTAATGGTATCATTAATCCACCTTCGACAAATGCATAACAAAGTTTATGATTCAAAAAAGACCATATACTACCAAATACTTTGGAAATGCAAACATATTTTACATTGGGAATAGTGAAGGCGACAATAAGACCTCTAGTCCTTTGTCCAATCAGATATTGACAAACATGATACTTTTTATTATATAAAAATCAATGTTTTCACTTCCCTCGTTCCAAAAATAGACAATAGGGAAATATTTCTGGTGAACGCACAAGATAATGCCAAATCAATAATTTATCGATTGCTATAGTCCCTCTATGCCTACAACAAGGACTAATAATATTATTATTATTTAATAATAGTACTCATAAACAAAATTTCATGTACTCAATTCTTTCATCATCTAAGATTACGTATTAACTTGGAATGTTTTATGTCTTATGTTATCATAGAATTCTTATCCATCCTACTTCAATTGACTCTTTACAAGAATATTTATTATCTTTATTTTAAAAATTTAGCATGTATTTTATAATAGTTCAATGCTAAATTTAAAAGAATAAAATTTAATAATCAAGTTTATAAAATAACAAGTGATTTATGATAATTCAGTCATTGTCAAGTAATGAATTAAGTTGTCATGTTGATTGTTATGTTTTCAATAATGTTTGTTGGTTAACACATCATCTTAAAAAACTACACTTACACTTTTAAATTATTAATTTATTTCTTTATATTTATATAAAAAAGAAATCAAGTAATCAAATTGCACAGAGAATTTGGTAATGAATATATCCACCTGATAAGCATCCTTTCCCAATATGGTGTTGGCTATGGCGCGTCACACGAGAATGTTTCGATTGGTTTGCTTGATGAGTAGTAGCTTGGCTACTTCCAGCGCATACCTCGTACGATTGACCCGAGAACCTCACCGTCGCATTTGCAAAAGTTAAGTTGCCATGCACTACTAGTTGATTGTTATGTCTTGAATGGATAGTTGACACATCACCTTAAAAAACTTTTACTTACAGTGCTTTTAAATTATTAATCTATTTCTTTATATTTAAGAAATATTAACTCTTTGTTAATCATAAATAATTTTAGGTTTACTTCAAACAATTTTAGGTTTACTTCAACCAAAAAAAAAAATTAATTATCATCTTTAAAAAATAAATTTTGAAATATAAATTACTATTTTAAAAGGAAAAAGATAAATTTATATTAGTTAAAATATCTAGAAAATATTTAGAAAAATAACCAGTCATAATAAAACAAAATTAGGATTTCAGTCATCCAAATTGAATTATTAAAGCTGTGGGAATTTGATTATTTAATCTAGATTATATTAGTCATGAGAAGTCAAGAAAATAACGGTTGTCAAACACTTCTGGAATAAAGGGGCATTTAAGGCCATAGGGAACACATTGGAGCATTACATTGCATTGGATTATTCTTCACTAACAAACTCTACAAGGAAAATGGGGAGAATTCTTGTGGAATTAGATATTCATGAGGGACTCTCGAAAGTTCTGGACATTTAATGGCGTGGGCGACACATTAAACAGAGATTAGACTATCAGGGTATCCCCTTCAGAGGTAGTTGGTGTCACTGTACAAGCCACCTCCGAAGGGATTGCAGTGGCAAGGTGAGTGAGGAAAAGTCTGAAGCTACCCTGTTGCAGGAAGATCCTCCAGACTATATGATGGAGGTGGATTCTCTGGGTGTTTTTACCATTCACAATCCAATAGGAACAGGGTTTCCCTCGAAGTATTTAAACACACTATCGATTAAGTTGCATTTCGTCTGCCCTTCACTTTATTCTTCATTAAATATGTGGGAAAATGAAGCCTTGGATAAATCAGGTTGGTTATCCCGTTCTACTTCTGGTGACAATGTGGTTACTGGAGGAGGTTTTGATCCGTCTTCTCCTGCTAGGGTTACATTGACTTTTGCAAAGGAAGTTGGAAAGCTTCCCGATTTGGATTTTGGTTTTATTAATTGTACATGTTTGGCTCCTTCTTCTCGACCCTCTACTACTTCTCCCCTACCTATTAACAATTTTATTACTGGTGCTAGCTCGGCTCCTTCTTCTCGCCCCCCATTTCATCTCCTCTGCTTCCTATCAATCACTTGGCTTTTTTGAGGAACTCGAATCCCACTCCCTCTTCTTCTCAGCCCAAGGATATTGAAATAGTCATAGTGTCTGGATTTAGGGAACCCGAGGAGGATACTTCTGACCTCAACTCGTTGCTTGACTCATTGTTACACTTTAGTAGGGATAACAAAGAAGCTACAATACTTCCTACTTATTTGGGGAAGAGGATTATTGAACCTTCCGGATCCTCGGAGGCAACTTGTTCAAAGACCATTCCGATGAGAGAGGGGAAAATATTTGCGTGGTCTAGGGGTATTGCTTTAGAACTCTCAGCAATAAAAACTAGAAGTTGTCAGAAAAAACTTTCACAATCTTCCAAAAAGACTACAAAGATTTCTACTTCTTCCACTGACATTGGGCCTCTTAGAGCAATGAAAGCCCTGACGAGGGCTAAGTAATGTTATTGCTCTCTCTAAATGTTAGAGGGATTGGGGGCACCCTCGAAGCTGCTTCCTTCCATCGTTTTATGAATCAAACGAAACCTGAGATTGTATTTCTTCAAGAAACTTTGGTTTCCCCTCAGAAAGATAGGGATTTCTTCTATATTTTTCTCCCTTCTTGGGCTATTTTCTCTGTAAATTTGGTGGGTACTTTTGGGGGTCTACTAGTTGTGTGGGACCCAAGTTTATTTGAGCTGACACATTTTCTCACAGTGGGTGGGATTTTGCTAATAGGTAGGAGTATTTTAAATAACCAGATATTACCTTGCTAAATATCTATGGCCCATGCTCAGCCTGGAAAACTTTATGGAATACAGTGGAAGATAGTGGCATTTTATCAGTTAAAAATTTGATCATGGCTGGGGATTTTAATCTCATTCTTAATTATGAAGAGGGTTGGGGAGGGGCATGTTCTGGATTTATTGACGATTATTCTAGAGACCTTTTCTCCTCCAAAAATCTCATAGACATCAAGCCACCAAAGCTAGTGCCTACATGGAGAAATGGTCGAATGGGACAAAATATGATTTCAAGGAGGCTTGACAAGGTTATGATTTCAGAAGAGCTAATTTCATAAATCGACATCTACAGGACATGGGTTGAATACCCATTTTTCTCTGATCATGCACCCATTTACATACAGTTGGAATTGTCGTCGGAGTTCAAGAACTATCCTTTTAAATTCAATGCACAGTGGCTCGATGAAAAAGGTTTTGTGGATATTGTCACCATAGTTTGGAAAGATCCAAGGTTTCTTACCAAAAGCAGCAGTCAAAGGAGAGTCGTTTGGAAATTACAAGTTTTAAATGTTTTTACAAAGAACTGGTATAAAAAAAAGATAAAAAGGAACAAAGCCAGGATGCTAGTGATGGAAGCTGATATAAAGGACCTCATAAATATTATGACTGGGGATCCAACTAATCAAGAAACCGAGTCTACACTGAGGCAAATAGAATTGGAGAGGAATGTATTACTTCGTCAAGAGGAAGAAAAGTGGAGATTGTGTAGCAGGTCCCACTCGCTGGCTAGTGGAGATAGCAATACTAAATACTTTCATAACTTTGCCTCCCACAATAGAGTCAAAAAATATATTTGGGATATCAAAGGATAAAATGGAAAAATTGTCAATGACCATGCATTAATAAATAAAGAAGTTGACCTATACTTTAAGAATTTTTACAAAGAACCAAACAACCTGAATACTTCTAAGCAATGTAAGTTGATCGAATACTTTCCACAGATTATCGATGAGGAAAACTCAAGAGTATTATTCAATCCGATTACTATTGAGGAGTTGAAGTCTGTGCTCTTTCATTTTAAAAAGGAAAAGATCTAAGGGCCTAATGGGTGGACCGTAGAGTTCTTTATATTCTTTTTTGATCTAGTTGGGGAGGATCTGCTAGCTATCGTTGAAGAACCGAGAAGACTTTGATCCATTGTTGGAGACTTAAATTCCACCTTTCTGCAACTGATTCCAAAGGCGAATACACCTTCAACATTTGACTATTTCTGCCCTATTTCTCTTTGCAAGTTATGTTATAAGATTATTTCTAAAATTATCGCCAACCTCATTAAACCTTTGCTCTCAGAAAATATCTCCTTTGAACATATGGGATTTCTTAAAGGCAGACATATACAGGATGCAATTGGCACAACCCATGAGAGTCTTCATAGTATATAAAAAAAAAATCAAAAGCCCTTATGTTAAAGTTGGATCTAAGGAAAGCGTACAATTGTATTGATTGGGACTTTCTTAGACTGATTCGTCTCAAAGTTGGAATGGGGTTTTAGATGACTAATTGGATAATGTCATGTGTCACATCATCTTCCTTTGTTGTTCTAATCAATGGGGAGGCCACTGACTTTTTCAGAATCGGAAGGGGAGTCAGACAAGGCTTCCCTTTATGACCCCTCCTATTCATCCTGGTAATGGAAGGTCTTAGCTTATTATTGAAGCATATTTTTGAGGAAGGACATGTTTCTGAGATCAAGGTTTCCAAAATGACAAGAATTCTACATCTCTTGTTTGTGGACGATGTACTCATTTTTTCAAAGGATAGCTTGTCTAAATGGCAAGTGATAGATAGTATTATCATTTGCTTCTGCAAAGTCTCGAGGCTGTTGGTGAATCAAACTAAATCTACAATCCATTTTGATGGACTTTTGGACCTAGAGTTGACCCATTTTAAAACTTTTCTTCCCTACACATTCAATGCTCTTTCCCTAGGATTTCGTTACTTGGGTTACTTCTTGAAAACAGGAGCACAATGCACAACAGACTGGGACTGGTTGGTTACTAGAGTATCAAATAAGATCAATTTATGGTGAAAAAGGTGGCTTTCATTGGGGGGGAGATACATCTTGCTAAAATCAGTTTTGGAAGGATAAATTGTATATTGGATGTCTATGGAAGCTCTTCCCTGAATGATTTTAAATAGAATTAGGAAATTAATGTTTCAATTTTTGTGGATGGGTCACTTGGACACTCAGCAGTACCATCTATGTAGATGGGAGGTCTGTTCCAAACCAAAAAATATCATGGGTTGGGGATTCTGTAATCTCCCTATTTTCAATCTGGCTCTGAATGCATCAACACTTTAGAGGATATTAACACAACCTAGTATCTGTCAGAAGGTGATTAAAGAAAATTATTTACACAACTCCACTCTCATAAATTGGATTAGACATTCTTCACACCATTGCACTTCATCATCGATAATATGGACAAGCCTCAGTTGCGTGCTACCAGTCATCAACCACTGGCTTTGCTGGTGTCCTGGAGCAGGCCATCTAATTGTTGTGGGTCGCGATAGGATTTTGGGCATGGAGGGTAGATCGTTCCTCACCGATGAGCTCATATCCTCTCTAAAGGGAAAGAACATATCCACATTGGCACAAGAAACAACAGAGAAGGATCATATTACCTTTGTAGAGGTATGGAGGAGTAGCAAGGAATTGGAATTATTGGGCGCACGGGCCTTAGCGTGGAACAATTATACAGAGGAGCTTAGGTATGCAGGGATTACCCTCCATGAAGGCGTAGAGGAAAACCTATTATGGAACGGAGGTGACTCATCCGGAAAACTCTCTATCAGGAATTGTTACAATGCAATTTTATCTACTCAATCCTTACAGATCAGGAGAGGGTGGAAGCATAACCTATGAAAATGGAGAATTCATTTTAAAATTATCCTATTTTTCTGGCTCGCTACTGATTACAACATTCTAATGTGGGATGTCTTACAAAAAAAGGGGTGGGTGGGACCGGGCTATTGCTTCCTATGTAGAGAATTAGTTGAATATAACGCCCACTTATTCATCCACTATCATTTTACTCAGGTGGTCTGGACAAATTGTTTATCCTCTATGAAATTGAATTATTTCTGGATTGACCAGAACTTAAACGATTGTATGGAGACGTGGCTTCAAAACAAAGAAGCATAAAAAAAACTACCTGTATTTCTTAGTTGTTTCTTATGGAAGGAGCAGAATCAATCTTTGTTCGAAGGGAAGGTACCCTCTGTTGGTACCATTGTCAACATGACGTTAAGCTTGCTCACTAGCCATCAAACAGAGTTTAAATCGCAAGCTTCAAGATTGAGTCCGATTCTTCGATTAAACAGATTCATTTTGACATTTTTCGATGGGGCATCCATAGACGGGGGAGAAAATTGTGGGGCAGGGGGATCTTTGAAAATATTAAATGCTCTGGATGTTAGATGGATATTCAATTGCGGAGAAGGATCCAATACAAAGGCTGAATTAGTTGGAGCATGGGCTACTTTTGTCATGGAAAAATTCTTGGATATTCACCATATTTAGATGTTGGGGGACTCCAAGGTGGTCATCGATTGGCTGGCACAAAAAGGAAAACTCCAAGATACCAATATTGAAGGTTAGAAGCCCAGACTTCAGGTCCTGGAGACATCGTTCCAAGGCACCTACTTCCAACACATCTTCATAGAATCAAATGAGGCTGATAAGTTATCAAAACAAGCACTCTTGGTGCCTAAAGGAAGATTGATATACTACAACTGGGACGGTGTAAGTGAGGGCCCTCCTCAGTATTGAAAAAAATTCTAATAGTCTTACTCCATTTGTTGGAAGTGACTGTTATGTTTTTTGTGGTGGGATGAGAGCTTATCTCCTTTGTTTGGGTACAACGATACTCTTTCCTTTTTATTAGTTCTTGGTTGGCACATCGAACATGTTGATTATCTTTATTCTTGTCTTTGGAAGTTGAGATTGGGAAATTGGAGAGTGATGAGTGGCCTTTAGACCTGAAGTCTTGTTTCATTGATTCATGAACTGACGATGTAAAAAATTTATTTACTAATATAATTTGTGTTGTTTTTCTTCTGAAAAAAAGCACATGGTTGTGTGAATGATCTTTGACCAAATAAATTTGATTTTATTGTTGTCTAGAAGGAATAAATGATATCCTTGTTATTCATCTTATATTTGTAAGCTACTGACAGTTTGAAATTTCTACCTAAATACTATTGGGAGTGGGCTAACTCAGGAGCAATCTTCTTTCTCGAGATACTTTTCTGGTAGGTCCTCTAGTGGTCCCATTTTAAATTTCTGGCCAATCCAAAAATTTGATCCATTTTTTGAGCATTTGGGTTGGTTTAAAATGGGGAAAAACCCTGGGGTAAGATTCTGAAATGAAAGGAACTTTGATCCATGCGAAACTCAAACTACCCCTAAAAATCTGACTGGATTCAGGCCCATTTTTTTTCCTAAAAAAAAAGTTTGTTTTCTTCTGAATTAGCCTACTCCAATACAGTTGAATGGTGGTTCGAAAGATATCCTATTAAATTAACCGAGCATCCAATAATCCATTTCCATATTTTAAATCAACCAACCATCCCAAAAATTTTCAAGTTTAAAACACCGGACACAAGTTGCCGACACATTTAAAAACTAGATAACCTCATTTATTTTGCATTAAAGAGATGTTGTCAGCTCTCCAGTGCATTAAATAATATTAAATCTCAATTAACCTACTAGAAATGGTCGAACAATGGTCATATATCATCCACAATGATAATTCTATGTTAGTGTCACAACATTATGTCATTTGCAGTGACTGAATTAAGAGTTTAGTATGCAGGAGTTTTAAATAACCATTAATTATAAACATTGGGAGCAAACAGACCTCTTTTCAGGCAAAAAAAAAGGGTTGAATCCAGCTAGATTTTCAGGGGTAGTCTACTCCAATACTGTTGAATGGTGGGTCAAAAGAGAGCCTATTAAATCAATCAGCCATCCAATAATCCATTTCCATATATTAAATCAATTGACCATCCCAAATTTCAAGTTTAAAACACCCGACACAAGTTTTCGACGCATTTAAAAACTAGATAGAATCATTTATTTTGCATTAAAGAGACGTTGTCACCTCTCCAATGCAAGTTGTCTTGTTATCTTAAAGACAAATATGACAAGTCCCGGATGGGGTGTCGCGTAGCATAAGGAGGTGACACAACACTCTCGTTAAATCAACCATAAATATGGTCGACTGTCGTCCCTCACCTCAGTCTTGAATGGAGGGCGGCCTTAATAAATTGTAGAGGGAGGATAACGCCCTCACGTCAGTTTAATGGAATTCTTGTGGATTAATGGTAGGAGGCGGGTGATGAGTACGGGAGGATGCTCTACAGTCATTTCCGCCCCTTGGATAGCTATCCCACTCAGACTTGGCTTGCACTAATTTGCCTCCGAGCTCTGTCACCTTGCTCGATCCAGTAATTGAGTTATAGCACAGTTGGTTCTCCTGGCTACAATTCAGTGGATTCTTCACCCCCCTGGCTCAGCCATGTCGAGAGAGAGAAAGGAAATCCTAGGCAAGGACCTGCCTGGTACAATTATGCTGCCAGACAGAGATGCTTGCAAAATCTAGAATGGGCCCTATCCATTGCTAGGACTCAATGCACCGTGAGGCTACATACTCCCCCAATGGCCTACATCGAGCAGGAATTCTCAGAGGAACCTATCCAGGTTCAACCAAAAACCCTCCTCTACACGGTCCCGGATGATTAATTGCACCCCTGCACAAGCAAAGATGATACAAGTACTAAGTCTTCCATGGAAGGTGCCACATGTGTTTTTCAGGAGGAATTCTCGAAGGAACTCCTCCACACGGCCCCGGGCACTTAAATTCAGGGCAGCACCAATGAAGCGGATGCAGGAGATGTGGGGAACAAGGATGGAGTCACCTGCACTATGCAAGAGGATTTTTCCATCTCGGTGCCTTCACCGTTGAATGCAATTCCGAAATGCAACCCGACTCCCCCCGGGCTCTTCATCCCAAAGAAACTGGAGCTCATTTTTGACATCATAGGCTACATGGAAAACCAGCTTCATCGGGACACCCTCATCAGCAATCAGATTGATATGTTGTTCGACGCATTCTCGAATGCACCGTCCAAGCAACGGTGCCCGACTTGTGTTCAGTCCTTCATGCTCCAGCCCAGCGACAACACTCTTCCTGGAGCTTCGGAAGATAGGTCCCATGGTGTGCAAAACTCAACCAATGATTAGATTTGTGCAGTCCTCTGAGCTCCACCAACACAATGAGGGTGATTTTTTCTTGTTATCCTACATTGGCACTCTGCTCATTTCCTGTTTAGTTTTCTCTTTCCAGAAGTTGATAGTTTGTTCTAACTTGCAAGGATAGCTCTGTCAGGACTATCATCTACCACATGCTCTAGTTTCTAATTGGCAGGGCATGTGCCAGATGCCTTTTTTGACCGAAAGTATAATAGGCGGCCACCTATTCCGGTTTCCACTAGTTTGGCGGAATGGACGACAGGCCAGTAACATGTATCAATTTTGTACAGTTACAACACAATAATAGGATTGACCCTTTTTATTAAAAAAAAAAGGATTACAAATAACATGTTCTTACAACATTAGTGGGAGTTAGAAGTACTGCAATATTAAATAATATTAAATCTCAATTACCCTACTAGAAATGGTCGAACGATGGTCATATATCATCCAAAATGATAATGCTATATTAGTGTCACAACATTATGTCATTTGCAGTGACTGAATTAAGAGTTTAGTATGCAACAGTTTTAAATAACCATTAATTATAAACATTAATTAAACATCTGAAGAAGAAATAACACTCGAAACATATTAGCTAATAAAATTTTAAAGAATGGATTTTTTATTTATTTAAAATATATTATATATATATATATATATATATATAGCTGTAATTTAAACATTATTTTTTTTTCTGGCTATATTTTCGGATATTTGTTTGGTCAATAATTATTGTATATGCTTATTTGAGTGATTAATTCTATGTAATTTTAGCATCTGAGGGTTTTTAAACAAGTTGAATCCATTTCTACATTCAGAAATATAATTTAAATAACAAAAATATGTAATTTCATACATATTTATGTGACTAGATTCAAGTTAAAAAAACAAAAACGTAAAACAGTTAAACAACAAGCATATATATATATATATAACCTAACTGCGTACTAGGGTTCCCCTATATTTATAGATTCAGACTCAAATAAGCATAAGAAACGCTGGGTAACCTAACTGAAGGTGATGTATCTATGTTGAATCTGGACTCACCCAAAGGGTGTAATTAATCGAGCATAACTAAGGTTACATATCTATTTTAATTCGAACTTCACTGGTGAATCGAACATAACTGAGGTTACATATCTATTTTAATTCGAACTTCACTGATGAATCGAACAGAACTGAAGTTGCACAACTATTAATTGGTAGATCACAGAGATAATAGAGAATCGAACAGAACTGAGGTTAGTAGCTTGATCTCAAGAATCATATCATCCGTTAATAGTAGTCACGACTAATATTGAAGGAAAGAGAGATTTAGTCGATCTCAAAATGTTTACGGGTATAATTTACCGAATGAAACAGTCGGTTACCATCCACTTGGATCGTTAGATAATGAACATAGCGTAAATCCATGCATAGTCTGATCAATGATTCTAAACAATCACACAACTAAGAGATTTTTCGTAAAATAGTCGATCCTTCCAGAATATAGTGATTTAGACAACATGAAAAAGATTAAAAAAACATAAATAATAAAAGCCCAAGGTTACAACGAGCATTCTATTGTTATGGGTTTGGTCGACAAAATTTAATGTTCTAGCCATAAGCGGTCTCTTACACTTTGAAAGTTGTGTTAGGGAAATAATTCAAGGATCAAAAGGCGACTGCATTTCATTGTTGATAGTGGAAACCAAAAAAAACTAATCTCAATAGAGGTCGCGATTTGTATTTAGGAGTGGAACGAACGGATTAACAGACTGAATACAATAAACACATAGATATGAAGAAAAACACAGATATCCAATGAACAATATATTCTATTGAATAATGAATTAGGCTGAAACTGTAAAACTGCAGAACTGAAGCACTTTCTCGAATGGTGGTAGCTATCTCTGAGAAGAGATGTGGCTACTACGCGCATTCATCTAAGCATAATGGATTACAATGAGGCTCTAGAGGCATTTTTTATATTAATCATGAATTCCAAAACCCTAGACATCCAAAAACATAACCCTAGAAGGTGAAACGCCAAAAGTCATGTGGTCCCGGCCTATGGGTAAGTTGGTACCTCAACTTCACAGGGTCGTAACTTTTGCATACGACCTCCATTTTAGGCGCGTGATATCCCGTTGGAAAGTTCTTTCAGAAAACTACACATTTTTCCATCAAACTCTAACTTTGTCCACAATTTGACTATGGTGAGCCAAAAAAACAATGTTTAAGGCCCCAAAAAGGCCCTAGAAGTACAACAATATGTGCTGACATGAAAACATACAAAATAAGCCAATTGGATTAGGAGAGAGGCCACCAGTATCCACCTGGAGGATGTGTGGGGCTTCAGAAAACCCCATAACAGTAGAACCCACAATTACAAAGAAGTACAGAAAAACATGTTGAACAAAAGCGGATAAGAGGAGCTAGTTGGAATAAGTGGGTGGCCACCAATATCCACCTAGATCAATCCTCCCCCCTTAGGAAGAAATGGTCTCCACTGTGTTGAGTTCCCCCATCAGGTGAGGAAACTTCTACTGGATTTCGCCTTGGGTGAGCCACTTGCCTTGGTGTAGGAGTTTCCTTTCTTTGACAACCTGATAAAGCTAGATCCTTTGTTGGCGAGTGCCCTTGACTTATGTGTCCACTATATGATTAGTGGATGCTTGTTCCATGCAGTCAGGGTTGAGCTCTATTGGTGTCATTCATTCTGCGATATCTAAGGTGTCCAATAATGGTGGAAAATATGCCCGAAGGACATCCACATTGAACACTGGATGCATGCCAAGGAAGGGTGGAGTGTTGAGCTCAAAAACATTGCTACCCACAACCTTCCTGATAGTGTAAGGCCCATAATGAAGTGGGTGAAGCTTCCAATGGGGCCCCGTGAGATGATCCTTTTGCAAATGTAACCAAACTTTGTCACCAACCTAACACTGGTGTGGTACCCTATGTTGATCATGGTGTTTCTTGTACTTAGCATTGGTTTTCTTCAAAATCTCCTGGACCTGATGGCAGATGTGTTGAATCCACTCAATGAATCTAATGGATTTGTCGATCGCAAGCTGATCATGAGAAGAGTCTATCTGTGCGGTGGCAAGAGGAAGTGAGACATCAATGGGTCCCAAGGGTTTGAATCCCAGACCCACCTGAAATGGGTTATGGTCAGTGGAGCTATGGAGAGAATTATTGTAACTATGTTGAAAATAAGGGATACTATCTTCCCATGTATGTGGATGCTTAGAATTGTAAATGCGCAGGATGTGCACAATCATCTTATTGAAGACCTTTGTTTGGTCATTGGTTTGGGGGTGGAAAGTAGTGGATTTGTGAGCTTGGTATCCAACAGAGACAAGAGAATTGACCAAAATGTGTTGAGGAACCTGATGTCCCGATCAGAGATGATGGTCTGTGTTATCCCAAAGTGGACTCGTTAGAAGAAGAGATTGGCAGTATCTGTCGCTGTGATATTCTTCTTGCAGGTTGTGAGGATGGACATCTTCGAAAACCGATCAACAACCACAAATACGCAGTCATTTCCTTGCTTGGTGGACGATAAGCTAGACATGTAATCCATTGATATGGATTCCAGAGGCTTGTCAGGAATAGGAAGAGGGGTGGATAACCCTTTCTTATTTATGGATGGCTTGGAAATGGAACAGTCAGTGAAAGATCTGATATACTTGCTGACATCCTGTCAAAGTTTTGGCCAATAAAAATGTTTCTGAAGAACGACCGTAGTTTTCTCCACGCCAAAATGTCCTGCCTCTCGACTGTAGTGGGCTTCCCAAATCATCTTTGCATGCTCACTTGTAGGAACATAGAGATGGCCCAGGTGGCATAAGATTCCATCCTGAATCTGGAAATCGGTGACAGTTGCGCCTGTACCCAAGAGCTGATATGTGGTGGCGAAAACTGGATCTTGTTGATAAAGTTGGGGCCACTCAGATGCTTCATGTTCACAGGAATGGATCACAGTGGTGAGTGTAGCCACAGGAGACCAATTGAGGCAATCAACGACATGATTGGAGATACATATATTATACTTTATGTTGAGATGGAACTGTTGCAGGTAGGTGGAACACTTCTGATGGCGGTCATTCTGCAATTTCCCCCGTGGCTGTATGAACTGCAAAGGCTTGTGATCATTGTGTATGATCATCTCTTTTCCCAGAATGTAATGTTTCCATTGATGATAGGCTTGTACAATGGAATACATTTCCTTTTCATAGGTGGGGTATTTCCAAACGGTATCGGAGAGTGTCTCACTATGGTATGCCACTCGATGTCTGTGCTAAGTGAGAACTGTGCCCACAACATAGTCAGATGCATCAGTCTCAATCTCAAATAGTTGTTGCAAATAGGGAAAGGAAAGTACCGGATCTAAGCACAAGCAATCCTTCAGATCATCGAATGCTTGTTGTTTCTCCTTCCCCCACATGAAATTGGCTCTACCACCACCCTTGGTAACTTGGCTGAGGGCCCATGCAATATGGGAGAATCCCAACATGAACCGTTGATAGAAGTTGGCTAGTTCCAAGAAGCTTCGAAGTTGGTCAGGAATGGTCAGTCATGGATGACTTGGATCTTAGCTCGATCAACATGTACCCCATTTTGATCAACAATGTAGCCCCGGTATTGGGCCCTGTTCATGCCAAAAGAGCATTTTTCCAAGTTGGCATATAGCTTGTGTTGCCGCAGAGTGCTCAAAACCTGTTGAATATGCCGCATGTGCTCCTCCCACGTTCTACTAAAGATGAGGATGTCATCCAAATATACCACCATAAAGGAGTTGGTGAAGGGTCTCAATACATCATCCATCAACCTCATGAAAGTGGTTGGTGCATTTGTTAAGCCAAAGGGCATGACGAGCCATTTGAAGAGACCTTATTTAGATTTGAAGGTTGTCTTCCATACATCAATTGGTCTGATGGGAACCTGGTGGTATCCAGACTTCATGTCAATCTTCCTGAAGAACTTTTCCCCCTTGAGTTGGTCAAGAAGGTCATCAATCTTGGGAATGGGGTACCAGTTCCTGACTAGGATTTTGTTTAAGGCTCTGTAATCAATGCAGATTCGTCACGTCCTATCCTTCTTCTGCACCAGTAAAATCGAGCTTTCGCAAGGGGAGGACCTGGGTCTAATGTGCCCCTTTTAAATCATCTCTTAGATATGTTGCCTTCTTTCGTCATTTTCCATCAACGAGTGATGATAAACCAGTCCATTAGGTAGAGGTGTCTCGGGGGTCAGATCAAATGGATGCTTGACTTGGAAGTGTGTCAGTACCCCTGTAGGTGAGGAGAAGATGTCTCTTTATTATTCCACAATCTCGTCCACTTACTTCTGCTACAAAGAGAGGCTCTGTGTAGAGGCCACATATGTGGCGGCGACCTTCTGCTTACTATGAGCATGTATCATAAATAAGATGAACTTTCCAGTCTGTGAGATGACCTTACTGCATTTCTTAGAAGAGATTAAAGAAATAGCAGTAGGCGGCGCTACCTCTGGTATCTTGTACACTTTTTTACCTAAAGTAATAATAAAATTGCAGAGTGTAGACTCATACACAACATGACGCTTCCACAAATATGGTTGTCCTAAAATAAAATCACAAACTTCAAGGGAAGAAATATCACACAGTACCTCATCTTTGAAAGGCTTGATTCTGTAGGGCAGACGACATTGTTGGCTGACAAAAATATCTCTTACTTAGCGAAGCCAGCTGATGGTGTAGGGTTGTGGGTGTAGTTTCGTTGGCAAGGCCAACCACTTGATGACCTCTTCTTAAATTAGGTTCTTCTGACTACTACTATCAACAGTGAAATGAAGCAGAGCCCCCTTTACCCACATCTGTGAGTGAAAGAGGTGTTCCCCTTCCTCTGGTTCTTCTGGTTCGCTTGGCCAAACTTTGGTGGTAGTTATAATGGCACTGGGTTCAACATCGATAATCTGCTTCCCTCCTTCAAGATTTGATTAGGAATCAGATCAGCCTCTGACTCAAAATCCTTCAGTTCAGCCATGAGGGATTGCTTGGAGCGAAATTATTCGATGTTGTGCCAAGGGATTTTATGGTACTCACACCATTTTCCCGTGTCCTTCTTCGTCTTCTCATTTCCCTTCTTGTGTTGCAGCTTGGCCTAGTTGTCCTAAGGGAGAACATCTTAACTTGGTCCCTTTTTGTGTGGGTTGGGGATTCATTTACCTGCTTCGGCTATGAGGGGTTTGCAGATCCAAACTCTCTCCTTTTCTTCTTAAATTTTTGCTCGATCTTAACAGAGTATCTATAAGGGTGCTCAATGAGGCGATGTCTAGAAACTCCATTTCTGTTTTAATGTATCTGTGCAAACAATTGTTGTATTTGAGCACCAGATGACGCTCAGAATCTTTGATACCCAATTTGGTGCATAGGGTATGGAAAATATTGGTGAAATATGGCACTATTTGGTCCCTTTCTTGACGTAGGGTGGTCCATCTGGTGTACTGGTCCTCATAGCTTCCAACATGGTAGTACTATTCTTTAATGGCATCCTGGAAGAAATCCCATGTAGGGGCCACCACAAACATTGTAGATTCCTCCACGACCCTTTTCTTAGAGTAAGTATCCCACCAGTCTTTAACGTGCAAAATGACCTTGAGGAATGAAAAAGTGATCGTTTCCCTATAGAAAAAAATTTGGACCGAAAAATACCCTTCGAGCATATTCAACCATTTATCTACAACATCTGCATATATCAATCCTTCAAATAATGGAATATCAAAATTTATTTGTATCTTAAAGGGGTTGCATGGTCATTTGATGAAGATGTTTCTCCTGTGGGGAGTCGTCGAAGGATATGCGCGAAGTTTTCCATCATTCCGGTCCTTTACCATGCAAGGGCTTCCTTGAGCAACATTTTAATAGGATCTCCTGCTCCATCATCTTTCTTTTCATCCCCCATGGGTTTTTTTCAGGCTCGGCGTGATCGATCTTGTAATGGCTCGATTGGTTCGAGTCCCAACTTCTTGTACCTAGATCTTGTCGGGCACATACACGAAGAAAAATAAATGAAGAGAAGATTGTTATGATACCACTGATCCATATTTAGGAGCAAAACAAACTAATTAACAGACTGAATACAATAAACACAGAGATATGAAGAATAACACAGATATCTAGTGAACAATATCTTATATTGAATAATGAAATAGGCTAAAAATGTAAAACTGCATAACTGAAACACTTGCTCGAATGGTGGTAGCTATCTCTGAGAACAGATGTGGTTTCTACGTGCATCCCTCTGAGCAGAATGGATTACAATGAAGCTCCAAAGGCGTTTTTGATATTACTGATGAATTTCAAAACCCTATACATCCAAAAACCTAACCCAAGAAGGTGAAATGCCAAAAGTCATGTGGGCCCCTATGGGCAAGTTGGTCTAATTTGGGACCTCAACTTCCTAGGGTTGTAACTTTTTCATACGACCTCCGTTTTAGGCGTGTGATAGCCCGTTGGAAATGTATTTCAGAGAACTACACATTTCCCCATCAAAATCTAACTCTATCTATAGTTTGACTGTGGCGAGCCAAAAAAACAACGTTTAGGGCCCCAAAACGACCCTGGAAATACAACAAGATGTGCTGACATGAAAACATACAAAACAATCTAGTTGGATTAGGAGAGAGGCCACCAATATCCACCTAGAGGATGTGTGGGGCTTCAGACAACCCTAGAAGTGTAGAACCCACAATTACAAAGAAGTACAAAAGAACGTGTTGAACAAAAATGGACAAGAGGAGCTAGTTGGAATAGGTGGGTGGCCACCAATATCCACCTAGATCAGGTCTTCAAGCAATCGGAGTTTCCAACAATGCCACACCCACAACCATAAAATATCTGGTGGCTTCGCCATGGACAAGATCTTTTGTAATACCCCTAGGCCGAATCCCATTGTAAATATAATGTAATTGTACATATAGGCTGGTGAGCCAAGGTACTTGTAGGTTAGAGTGCCTTTGTATATATGTATTTTGACGCCAGAGTTCCTTTGTGGTTATTAGGCTGGTAAGGCAGAAGATAAAAGGCCGACGAGCCTATTTTTTTTGTAAATTTAATCACACCCAGTTTTAATGAAAACACATCATTATTGTAGACCAACCATGTAAATGAGTATGGGTATATAAACTCCACTAGAATGGGAAAGGGGGGGGCTAAGAGTCTAGAAAAGGAGCTAAGCTAAGGGGGATTAAGAAAAAAAGGAACATTTTATCAATATTCCTAAAGTTAAAGTCTAAAGTAGGGGATAATTCATTTTATCCTAAGCCCCTATGAAGAAACGTATTACCATGTGAGAAAACCCATGTGTGGACCATGTAGTTTCCAACATAACAAGTGTCAAGTTGGGAACATGCACATAGTTTTTGAGGACTTTAGCTCATTCAACCACAAGGGGGGATTATTATTCATACCTCAACTCATTGTTTTCATCGATACTTTCATTACCGTACATGTACTTGTACCAGGGAGAGCATTGGAATTGGATTGAAGTGGCAGGTTGTCAGGCCTATAGGACATTGAAGAAGTGAGTTGTCATGCCTGTAGGACATTGAAGAAATGTTTTTTCAAACATGTGATAATTCTCTCCATGGGAGAGAAATGTTGGGGAATTGATTCCCAAAGTGCCAAGATGCAGCTACAGGGCTCTGAGACTTCCTGTCTGGCCTATTGTTGAAGCCCCGAAAGGGAAGTGGGGCAACCGAAGGATTGTTGAGCAGAAAATGGGAACACTTCCTAGGGTGGGAAAATCATGTGGGGAATGAGAGACTGTAATTTGTTAGTTTGAGTTGGCACCCGAGTCTGAGTTTTATATTGTCTGAGAGACCTTAGCATGGTTAGGATTTCCTTACCCAAGTAGAGTTTAGGCCCAGCTCAGGGGTGATCCGCTACTGAAATTTTATGAGCAACACGGTCTAGGGCTGGGAGGAACATGGAAGGTTTGCATGCAGTTGGTGTTATTTTATAAAAGATAAGTTTCATTTATGATATTGTTTAACTTACTGTGTGTTAATTATCATTTTTCTATTTTGGGTTTCCCCTCTATAAGTTGCAGGTGTACATGGTTATTATCCTGCATGAGTTTATGCATTTTTAGAGTATTATCCTGCATTAATATAAACATTTGCAGAAGTATCTCAGTTACTTAAATGGTATTAGATTTCAGAAATTTTCATGTGGCATTTCCCAGCTGGAGTCTGGGGATGCTACATCTCAGTGTCCTCTAGCAGTGTCACCTGTCCTACGGCATCAATCCCTTCAAGGATGAGGTATTGTGTGATGTTGCTCCAATGTAAGTCTGTGATGTTCTTTTAGGTTGGCCATATATGTGGAAGCATCATGTTGTTTATGAGTCTCGACCCCATAGTTTCATTATTACTCTAGGGGGTCAACCTATAGGGTACCATAGGTATTTCCAACTATTGTCTCGAAAAAAAAATGTTGCAAAGTAATATCTCATACAACAAAGTTTATCCTCTTCACAATCTGGTCAAATAATGAACAAAATGACACTATGACCACTACATCCTCAACCCAAGACCTTTATATCTAGCAGAAGTAGGTTGACAAGATTTTATAAGAGAACAAATATATTCTCTGTTCACCTACAGAGGTGCCTCCACACTGCCTAGTTAAGTAATGTTATAACATATCCCTTCATATCTCTATTGGCCACATCCTTTTTCAGGTGTGCTTTGGGTTCCAACCATTATCCTGCATTGATATAACTCTTCCTACTAGATCTTCACTGATAGAGTCCTCCCACACTTAGAACAAGGTAGATCATGCAACCAAATTTGTTGAACAAATATAGCATCTCCAACAATAGGTTTATGACATAATTCAGTAGTGCAAGTGGCTCACCAAGGTTCAGATTCATAAAAGGTTTCCCCATATCTTGAGGGAACTTGATGCAATGGGGACCATTGCTTCCTAACAGAGGAGAAATAATCCAAGTGGATATCGATGGCCATCCACATTTTCCAATGATTCAACGTTTTCGAGCCTATGGTTTTGATAAACCATGATATTCTTCATTTTGATAGTGAATGTAATGTAATTACAACTCCATTTTTCAATTACATAAATCATGTAATGATTTCCTAGTGGTATTATGTGCATTCCTACAACATAGTTTCAGTGCATCATATCCCATTAGAACTTTGTAGTTAATCACACTCGGGCTAGAGTAGTACTAGGATGGGTGATTTTCTGGGAAGTCCTAGTATCTTACATGCCTATGGAATTTTATAAAATTAGACCAATTTATCCCACATGCATAATGAGAATTATTCTCCTCTCACTCTCTCATATATAATTGACTTGAAGGAGGTCCTTTAAGCATGGAATGGAGTGTGATGTAAGGCTTGTTGTGAATGAAGCATAGACAACATATGTTTCTCTTTAGAGATAAGCTACCCCATTCTAGTGAGTTTGTGTTCTACAATGTTTTTCTATTTTATTCATTGTTAAAAGTTGTGTTTTACTATATTTCTGTGTTCTTTTCTATATTTTTGTTTGTATCTCATTGCATTCTTAGCATAATATGGATCATAATGTTTTTCAGTTGTGGGATCCTTATAGTGCTATAGTCAAGATAACACACTAATTTACGATCGTCCTTTCTCCTTAAACCCTCAGCAACTCTCTAGAGGCCATATTCGCTTGGTCAATCATTCTACAACATAAGGCCTATCTAATACTCTACAAAAATCATGTCGCACTTCGGTAGGTTTGGATCCTAGACATTAGGGACACCTACTTCATTCTTATTCTCAATATCACATTCCACACAAGTGCAGATGACCTCTTTCCACTTTCGATCGATATGGGATAGTTGTTGACATTTTCATTCCAAGAGATAAAAGGACTAGAGATTCTTGAGGTTTTGCATTTTTATGTTACAAATATGAAGATGAGGCTCAAAAGGATATTGAAAGATGAAATGCATTACTAGAAAAAGAACCACTGAATGCTGAAGAATTGTTGATATTGAGATTGGTCAAGATCCAAACAAAAATCTCATGAGGATAAAATATCCCCATGTGTTTTTATAGAGGTGATACTCCTATGTTATAGTCTAAAAGATTTAACTTGATTTTCTTGAAAAATAGGGGAATAATAAACAACAATCCCAAATCTTTATTACTTGAAATAAAATACAAAATACTTTTCAAGTATAAATAATATTCACATAACAAGTTCCTGAGAGAAGGACCATGAATCTTTAAAAAGGAAATAAATATATGTACAAAATATTATACAAGAATAAAGAAACCATAGTATGAAAGTAAGACATTTCTCACATCCATCACAGTGTAATAAAATTTGATCACATTCATAAGAGATAAAGATATAATTCCACAATTTCATAGAATTTTAAAATAGTATTTCATTCAAAACAGAAAGCATTATGATATGTTCACTTCAAGAATAGTGTGCTCATAAACTCAGAGTTTGAGAAATAATTAAAGTTATACCCCAAATTAGTTCTCTTGGGAGTTCAAAAAAAATAGTTTGTTTTAAAATAACATAAAAGGATTGCATTCGTCCAAATGCACTAGGATGGGGATCCTCTGGAACATTAAAAGAAAGTAGAATATGGATAGACATGAAAGAAGAAAAAGGAGATGATCGGATATCAGTTATGGGTTCTCAAGAAATGAAAATACACAACTCGATGATTTCTAAACGAGAAGTACATGAAAGATAGGATATTATCAAAAGTGATCAATTCACTTACTCTGATGGAATCTGTCTCTCTCATTATCTGCTTGTTTATGTGCCTTTTATGTTGTCTTTCGTTGGAATTCCTTGATTGGTTGTAACTATCTCTTCTTGATCTAGTTCAGTTATTGTGGTTAATGATTTCTTTAACCAATTTACAATATAATCTCTCATTGGTGCAACAATTATTTATTTCCTTACTTTTATGTCAAATAACGAACTTTCTATATCTCTGAAGTCCATTGAAAGTTGGTGTAGTGTATCCTCAAAGTCTTCATTTTTTTTACATAACTAACCAACCAACTTTCCACTTCTAATTATGAATACTCGGTCGACTTGTTAAATCTCTCAGTTGATTCACTCTTAAAAAATATTTTGACATAAGTATTGAATTCAATATTATATGTGGGTCCTCCACATCTCCAGTTGATCCAGATAAATCTAATTCAATCAATTTTAAATATAAGTCTCCCCTTTTAACACTTATGGTATAATAATTAGCTAACTTTTCTTTTAGACTATTTACTCTTTTTATCCAACATGTCTTTAGTTTCTTTATTCGGATTGGGTAAGGAAAGTCTTCTTATTTCCTTTGTAGTTAACTAACAATTGATACTTTTGTGACAAAGGTTGAAACAACACCTTTATATAATTCCTTGTCATTCTCAAGATCAACCTAAAAGTATTGTCTAAAATTTTTCATTCTTGATCCTAGGGAAAAAAAATTATTTGTCAATTCCCATGTCTCAAGAATAAGAGACCATATTTTCTTTATGTTTTCTCCAACATACCTTCTAACAACAGTGAGTAGACTCGATGTTTCTCTTAGTATGAAGCTTAATTATGGTGTTCCATCAAGACTCTTCCAAGGATGCATTGTAGCAATTGGACTAGAAAATACAGGTGGAGGAATTAAAGTGCTCTCTAGTTATTTAATTTTGTCCTTTAGAGTGGCATTTTCATTCTCCATTTCTCCAATTGACATCTTTAGGGATTCGTTTATATATTCATGAATATGTACAATTCTATAAGGTAGAAATCCATTTAAATCGAGTTCAAAGCTCCATTTTCCTTGAACCTTTTTTATTTTTTGAATCATTTTTTCAATAATCAATTTCTTTGAACTTTTGTCAAACAGGGCACTATGCAAATTCATGGATTCCTCTTCGAATAAAATTTTCTCCTGGGTGGCCAATTCTATTGCAACTTCTCTGCTCTCTTGAATCCTTTATTCTTCATCTTGACATTCAATTTCTTCGATATTCACATCAATATCCATATCCTAAAGAAATACATCTTCTTTAGGTGCACCCTCACTCTCTCCTTCCTTATCGGTTCCTCTTTTCCCTTTTCTAGTTACTGAAAGTTTGTGAGGTATTTCCAGAGTTCCCTTAGGAGGGTTATGTTCACCTCCATCATTGGAATTATCTATTGAAGATTTCCTTTGTTATTGAATTCCAGATTAATATTTTTGTTTAGGTAGGGAATTGTTTTTAGAAGTATTAGGATACTGTGAATTCCTCTCATTCGCAACTCTCCTCATTGTTTTTGTTGATCCGTGGTACTAAAAATCATTTCAATATCCTATTTTCTTTTCTCAATAGACAATTCTTGAGGATTTTAGCTATCACCTTATTCTTCTCTGAATAGGAATGTACTAACAAATGAGACATTGTAGCCTACATATGTCATATGTTTCATAAACATATGGTTAGGGTGAAACCCTTTGATTTCATCCACTTTATTTAAATTAAACTAATCAAACTAGAATGAGAATTCATCGATATTTGTAGTGTTTTTTAACATTATCTCTCCAATTTTCCATGGTAGAGGAATAAACTTCATTTTCCTCTTTTCATGAAAGAAATGGGCCCAAAATCTATACCTTTTGCATACTTCCACAACAAATATCTTATATGAAACATAATACAATATATATGAGGGTTTTTCATGGAGTAATAAATTATGATGATACTAAAATGCTCCATTGCTTCAAATCTTCCTCTCTTATCTAAGAAGGATGTTGCTTCTAAAGACAATCTTGATGTGTTTGGTCCAAAAATAATTTTTTAAAAGAAGAAATAAATGCATTGTGGACTTCACAAAAATGATACATGGCCTTTTGTTCCATAAATCCAAGTACCACATACAAACAGGATCAACTTTACAATTGACTTGTCTATCCAAATGAAAACCTTTGAAAACATGACAGTACATAATGGAAAAGATTAAATATGAATACATGTAGAATATTTTGTTCTTTCTTAAATTTTTCAATTAAAACGATAATTCAATAGAGATAATATTTTCCCAATCAAGTATTGCTTTCTCATGGATAGAAAAATAAAAGATAAATAGAGCCAATCAGGGAATAGTAGTAGTATATTCTTGTATGACCACTCTTGTGAATAACCATGCCATTTTTCGATAGGGATTTTTCAATGAACTAACCTAGATACTTGATATTTCTTCTAGAATCATTGTTGGGTCTTCAATATATTCTCATAGGAGCTCTAAAACACCATTTCTTTCCTTCAGAAATTCCTTAGATTCATCCCATTTGAAGGTCACTGGAGGCTCTAGGAGTGTAAACATTCTCTGGAAGAATGAATGTGCTAAATAAATAGGGGACTCTCCTTGAAACTAAATTATTCTCTAATTCTTATCAAATTTGTCAACGCACTACGAAGCCAACTTTCTGAAATCACAAACCTATGGAACACAACCTGCCAGAGAAATTCCTTAAGTCCAAATCTGTTTTGAACTCCTTTCTGGAAGTAGCAATGAGGAGTAATAATTGTATTCTCTTGACCACTAAAACCTTTTACCTTCTCGTCCAAAGAGTTTAAGGTATCTCTGCAAAACTATTATTTTCTTTTGGTTGGCATGCTTAATCAAGTTGATGGATTAGAGTATAGTTCTTTTCAAAACGTTATTACCAAAGTAAACCTTTTTTTGATAATTTACCTCGGTGCTCTTGATTCAAACAATCATCAATACAAATCAAATTTAGAATTGATGAAGAATTGTCTCGAGAAGCTCATCATTAATGATAAATTTTAACACTTAACCCATTTTTTTATTTCTGTGACATTTGCATTAACTGTACATTATGGAGAGTGACAAGATAGGACATGGATTACAATGGGATGACGAAGAATCAAGATGGTGGAACAATGGAATGATGAAATGGAGAAAATAAATACAACAATGCAACAAAATCATTGGGCTATGAATGATATATGAAATAATTATGAGATTATAGTGGGACACGATAAGATTCAAGAATTCAACTAAGTGTTGAAAGGTCGTGGAGTTATGGAGGTGTGGTGGGTCGATGGGTGTTGAGTGATGAAGTGGAATGGAATTTCATGGCATCGCGGGTCCACAGGGGTGAAGGATATGGTGGAGAAGAATCACAACATTCCACATAGTGTGATAGATTATAATAAATTTGACTAAGTATAAGAATTTGATCAGGATCGTGGGTTCACGGTCATAGACAAGTGAATTAAGAAAATGTATTAAACCCACGGTGGGACATCTGGAAAAGTTTCTTAGTATGGGTTCAAAATGAAGAAGGAGGAATGTGATGGTGTATTTTGGAGGCCGTAGAAGTTTGAACTAAAGAAAATATGTATTGTGAACCCGCACCAATC
>SNQJ01S0037777.1:79316-99296 GCA_010110895.2 Picea sitchensis
GTTAATGATTTCTTTAACCAATTTACAATATAATCTCTCATTGGTGCAACAATTATTTATTTCCTTACTTTTATGTCAAATAACGAACTTTCTATATCTCTGAAGTCCATTGAAAGTTGGTGTAGTGTATCCTCAAAGTCTTCATTTTTTTTACATAACTAACCAACCAACTTTCCACTTCTAATTATGAATACTCGGTCGACTTGTTAAATCTCTCAGTTGATTCACTCTTAAAAAATATTTTGACATAAGTATTGAATTCAATATTATATGTGGGTCCTCCACATCTCCAGTTGATCCAGATAAATCTAATTCAATCAATTTTAAATATAAGTCTCCCCTTTTAACACTTATGGTATAATAATTAGCTAACTTTTCTTTTAGACTATTTACTCTTTTTATCCAACATGTCTTTAGTTTCTTTATTCGGATTGGGTAAGGAAAGTCTTCTTATTTCCTTTGTAGTTAACTAACAATTGATACTTTTGTGACAAAGGTTGAAACAACACCTTTATATAATTCCTTGTCATTCTCAAGATCAACCTAAAAGTATTGTCTAAAATTTTTCATTCTTGATCCTAGGGAAAAAAAATTATTTGTCAATTCCCATGTCTCAAGAATAAGAGACCATATTTTCTTTATGTTTTCTCCAACATACCTTCTAACAACAGTGAGTAGACTCGATGTTTCTCTTAGTATGAAGCTTAATTATGGTGTTCCATCAAGACTCTTCCAAGGATGCATTGTAGCAATTGGACTAGAAAATACAGGTGGAGGAATTAAAGTGCTCTCTAGTTATTTAATTTTGTCCTTTAGAGTGGCATTTTCATTCTCCATTTCTCCAATTGACATCTTTAGGGATTCGTTTATATATTCATGAATATGTACAATTCTATAAGGTAGAAATCCATTTAAATCGAGTTCAAAGCTCCATTTTCCTTGAACCTTTTTTATTTTTTGAATCATTTTTTCAATAATCAATTTCTTTGAACTTTTGTCAAACAGGGCACTATGCAAATTCATGGATTCCTCTTCGAATAAAATTTTCTCCTGGGTGGCCAATTCTATTGCAACTTCTCTGCTCTCTTGAATCCTTTATTCTTCATCTTGACATTCAATTTCTTCGATATTCACATCAATATCCATATCCTAAAGAAATACATCTTCTTTAGGTGCACCCTCACTCTCTCCTTCCTTATCGGTTCCTCTTTTCCCTTTTCTAGTTACTGAAAGTTTGTGAGGTATTTCCAGAGTTCCCTTAGGAGGGTTATGTTCACCTCCATCATTGGAATTATCTATTGAAGATTTCCTTTGTTATTGAATTCCAGATTAATATTTTTGTTTAGGTAGGGAATTGTTTTTAGAAGTATTAGGATACTGTGAATTCCTCTCATTCGCAACTCTCCTCATTGTTTTTGTTGATCCGTGGTACTAAAAATCATTTCAATATCCTATTTTCTTTTCTCAATAGACAATTCTTGAGGATTTTAGCTATCACCTTATTCTTCTCTGAATAGGAATGTACTAACAAATGAGACATTGTAGCCTACATATGTCATATGTTTCATAAACATATGGTTAGGGTGAAACCCTTTGATTTCATCCACTTTATTTAAATTAAACTAATCAAACTAGAATGAGAATTCATCGATATTTGTAGTGTTTTTTAACATTATCTCTCCAATTTTCCATGGTAGAGGAATAAACTTCATTTTCCTCTTTTCATGAAAGAAATGGGCCCAAAATCTATACCTTTTGCATACTTCCACAACAAATATCTTATATGAAACATAATACAATATATATGAGGGTTTTTCATGGAGTAATAAATTATGATGATACTAAAATGCTCCATTGCTTCAAATCTTCCTCTCTTATCTAAGAAGGATGTTGCTTCTAAAGACAATCTTGATGTGTTTGGTCCAAAAATAATTTTTTAAAAGAAGAAATAAATGCATTGTGGACTTCACAAAAATGATACATGGCCTTTTGTTCCATAAATCCAAGTACCACATACAAACAGGATCAACTTTACAATTGACTTGTCTATCCAAATGAAAACCTTTGAAAACATGACAGTACATAATGGAAAAGATTAAATATGAATACATGTAGAATATTTTGTTCTTTCTTAAATTTTTCAATTAAAACGATAATTCAATAGAGATAATATTTTCCCAATCAAGTATTGCTTTCTCATGGATAGAAAAATAAAAGATAAATAGAGCCAATCAGGGAATAGTAGTAGTATATTCTTGTATGACCACTCTTGTGAATAACCATGCCATTTTTCGATAGGGATTTTTCAATGAACTAACCTAGATACTTGATATTTCTTCTAGAATCATTGTTGGGTCTTCAATATATTCTCATAGGAGCTCTAAAACACCATTTCTTTCCTTCAGAAATTCCTTAGATTCATCCCATTTGAAGGTCACTGGAGGCTCTAGGAGTGTAAACATTCTCTGGAAGAATGAATGTGCTAAATAAATAGGGGACTCTCCTTGAAACTAAATTATTCTCTAATTCTTATCAAATTTGTCAACGCACTACGAAGCCAACTTTCTGAAATCACAAACCTATGGAACACAACCTGCCAGAGAAATTCCTTAAGTCCAAATCTGTTTTGAACTCCTTTCTGGAAGTAGCAATGAGGAGTAATAATTGTATTCTCTTGACCACTAAAACCTTTTACCTTCTCGTCCAAAGAGTTTAAGGTATCTCTGCAAAACTATTATTTTCTTTTGGTTGGCATGCTTAATCAAGTTGATGGATTAGAGTATAGTTCTTTTCAAAACGTTATTACCAAAGTAAACCTTTTTTTGATAATTTACCTCGGTGCTCTTGATTCAAACAATCATCAATACAAATCAAATTTAGAATTGATGAAGAATTGTCTCGAGAAGCTCATCATTAATGATAAATTTTAACACTTAACCCATTTTTTTATTTCTGTGACATTTGCATTAACTGTACATTATGGAGAGTGACAAGATAGGACATGGATTACAATGGGATGACGAAGAATCAAGATGGTGGAACAATGGAATGATGAAATGGAGAAAATAAATACAACAATGCAACAAAATCATTGGGCTATGAATGATATATGAAATAATTATGAGATTATAGTGGGACACGATAAGATTCAAGAATTCAACTAAGTGTTGAAAGGTCGTGGAGTTATGGAGGTGTGGTGGGTCGATGGGTGTTGAGTGATGAAGTGGAATGGAATTTCATGGCATCGCGGGTCCACAGGGGTGAAGGATATGGTGGAGAAGAATCACAACATTCCACATAGTGTGATAGATTATAATAAATTTGACTAAGTATAAGAATTTGATCAGGATCGTGGGTTCACGGTCATAGACAAGTGAATTAAGAAAATGTATTAAACCCACGGTGGGACATCTGGAAAAGTTTCTTAGTATGGGTTCAAAATGAAGAAGGAGGAATGTGATGGTGTATTTTGGAGGCCGTAGAAGTTTGAACTAAAGAAAATATGTATTGTGAACCCGCACCAATCATGAAAATTTTCCAAGTATGGAAAAATAATATACAACAAAGAGTTTACAAACTACTTAACACATTTGAGGATCAAGAAGAATCTACTAGAGAAAAGGGATTCTATGCATTTTAGGAAGCATGCAATTTGAAGAAACGAAGGGATCAATTAACAACTCAAAATGGATTATTTCACAGTTAGTTCAGAAGTTGTGGATATAGAGAAACATCCCTCATTGGTGGGAGAGACATGCATGTGGATTGCAGTCTAATAATAAGGTTATGTGGCATGCATGTGGATATCTACCCAGTAATTAATTTCAGGAGATTCATGATTTAGGAGTTTAGGTAGGTGGAATCCGAGAACTCGAGAATTCAACTCAACAACTACACCTTTACAAGGGCTACGAGTCACCTTGATGGTTCTCAAACTGGTCCAAGAACTGTATTCAAAGAAGAATCTTATAAAGGATATTATTGATGTTTAGTGATCAATTTATGTATTTTACATTCAGTATATGTACTTGATTTCATTTTGTTATCTTTTAGCACTATACACCTTATGAAGGGGTGTTAGAAATATAAGACTAACCCATGTAACAAAGTCACCTTAGTGACTTTAGGTTAAAATATTAGGGTTTTAGTCTCCTAGGGTTAGTGTTTTTGTCTCTCAAGCTCTTTATAAGAGTGAGGACCTCGTTGTGATATCATGTCATTCAATAATAATAATTTTCATTGTTTATGAAGATCACATTTTTAGTATTGCAACCCTACCTACTGTTTCTTTGGTTCTCGTAATAAGAGATTGGGAAATCTTAAAATTTTAAAACTCTTTAAATGATCCAAAAAGGATCCAAAGAAGATTAAGGATAACTCAGAATTCGCAGAAGCACCTCAGGAAGCTCAAAATGGCCTCAGCAGACAAAGAAAGGCAAAAATTCGAAGTCCTCAAAACTCAGTGAAATTGGCATCATCGTGAAGAGTGTGTCACAAGATTTCCAACGGTGTAAACGGCTCATCAAACGGACTTACGAATCGAAAGATATTTGTAGTCAAATTTTTGGTCAACCTAGCCCAGTCAGTAGGGATGATTCAGCATCCATGCTGTTGATGTCACCATCATTATGGATGACGTCAACTTCCATACATGGTGCATGGCACACGCAGAGGGTGACACATGTCATGATGACATCAGCATAATGACATGGAAGCACCATAGGTTTCCACGTGTCACTCATTTTTGGACTTTTTCAGTCAGTCTGTATGTTATCACATGTAGTTTTATGGGTCAATTCATCCTTAGATTTTCTATTTTTTGTCCTTAGCCTTGTTTAATTTTTACTTTTGATCTCCTTCTTATGGTTTTCTTAGGTGTTATCACAAATAAGTTAAGGTTGATGTTGGCCCATACCCTTGGTTTAGGTCTTCATACCATCACAAGATTAGAGTCCACCACTACCCTTACATGTCACCACTTCCACTATGCGCATAAACCCCTCCACTTTGTCCCTCTACCTGTTAAAAGTTCAAATAAAATTCATTTTAGTACGATGCCATCTCATCAAGAGATTTTGTAGCGCATATTAAGTACATCTTCCCTCATTACCATTATTGCACTTATGAGGCTTGTGTCAGTCGATCTCATTGTTTTCAGCATCCATGACTTAAAGGAAATAATTTGGGATTTAGTCATTTCAGGTCGTCTAACTGCTTTCTCAAAGATTTCAAATTTTCTCCTAGTTTGGCACTGCAGAAACTCCTAGTTCGGATAGGCACTACGTAATTTGTTGCAGACTAGATGGCAGAGGGAAATTGGAAGTTAGAGTTGTTGCAGGTGGTTTCATACAATCTGAAACATATCTACTGTTAAGCCATGGTTTCCAAGAACTTCTTGAGTTTTTAGAGCTCTGTTGAAGATCATATTAAGGCTGTGCTTATGTTTCTTTTCCTGGTCACTACGAATTAAGGATCTAGATTCCCAACACACCTCTTTACCTTTGTTGTCACCAAATTTTCATCTTATCTACAGTATTGTCAGCCTCTTCTATCACAATTGAGCAAATCCTACTGTCAAAGCCATTGTGCCTATCTCTTTCTTGTCCTATGTTGTTATACTGCAAAATTGGCTACGAATTGTGTTACGGATCCCTTGTTCCAAAGCTGCGAACCTATGCATAAAACTCAACATTGTTATCCTCTGATTACATGGCCTATATCAACTTAATTCTTTTAAATTTTCAATTGTTATTCCAATTCTAAAATATGTCTATTTTGAAAATCTAAAGAGCCTTGTTGATTAACATGGTGATGACCTTGCATGATGGTGAATTATTAGCTTAAATCTTTGGAAACTGCTTCCTCCTTGCATATCCATTTTCCTAGAGGGGTTTCTTCCATTTATTAACCATCAGTTTCCCTTTCATAAGCTCAGAAGTCAAAAAGGCAGCTTAAGAATTTATACAAACAAAGCAGAGATTTACAATCTCAGATCAGAAAGCTTAAGCTGGATTTGTAGCCTTTCAAAGATGAATTAACCCAAAGAAATCTCAATGTGTGAGGTCTAGTTGCAACCAGAAGAAGTACCAGACTCAGGAGGTGAAATGAAGTGGATGAAAGAATCTAAATTTTGAAGATGGTTATCCTTGCATTTTGAAGTTATGGTGAGAAGTATTATGTTTATACCTGATTTTGCATTCATACACCCTATTTGGAGGCTTCTACAGGCTTATATACATTTGGAAAAGATTTTTGGGTATTTTTTTCTCAAACTGCACAAATTGGAAAGCTATAGGACATTTTGTAGCACCTAGTGTTACGAAATGCGCTACGGAATGTGTTGTGGAAACTTTGTTCTAGACTGTTCAACTGGTATTTTTGACCAACTGACTTCCAGGAGGATTTTCGGTTGAACCAGGATAAATTTTCAAAATCCAAAGTAGGTTATTGTCAAGAACAGACCCATGAACATTAACCTCTTTCATTTTTCACACATGTGTCACAGATTGGGAGATTCAAAAGAATCTTTGAGCCCTATGTTTTCAGTTTTCATGATTTCCTATTTGAGACATGTTTTTATGACACATATTACGGCCCGCTGGAGATGAATTTCAAGAACCCGAGAGATTTTTTAATTTACAACGAGCCTGTATACAAACATATTTCTCATATTTTACACATATGTTACAGTTTGAGAATTACAAGTGGCATTTTGAAGCCTATTTTTCAGAATTTCACCTCCTGAAAAGTAGGAAATCAGTTAAAACATGTCACTTTATGTTTGTACTTGTTTCTATTTTGGGAAAGGGGTTGGAGTTCGAATGGGTGAGATGGAAAGGGCCTATATGGATATATATTCATTGTACAAGAGGAGAAGAAGTTTGTATTCATGAGCCAAGAGAGGCTAGAGAGAGTAGGAGCAGTTTTAATTGCTCATTTGTAAGCCCGAGGACCTGTTTGTAATGACATTTTCTACAATTAAAGATTCATGAGAGTTGTTATTAGATTGTATTATTTGTTTTCCCACTTATTTTTTATCTTCTTGCTTGAACATATTGTAGATTTTGAGGATCATAGCTACCATTGATTGATGGATTCATGAACAACAAAGGATCTGATGTAGCTTTCTCATTAAATCATTGTCCATTGTTTAAGAAAATATTTATCTATTGCAAAAAGGATCTTTGTATAATGGATGTTCTTACTTTTTTCATATTCACCCTGATTCTAGTCATCATTATATGTCTCTTTATCTGATATACAGTTTGATTTCTTTTGATCTATAGGATGTTATGACTCCATGCCCAATGGAATGCCTCTGGACTCTTTTTTTTGCCCTCTCCCTTTGTTTTTCATCTTGTTGATCCACCTATTCAAACCATTTTAATCCATTTACATTTTGATGGGTATTGGGCTTATCCTCTAACATTTTGAGGGTGACTCTCAGTGCTAACACCATGGACCAATGGGAAAGTGCAACGTGGTAGTCTGTACAGCCACATGGAAGAACGTATAGCCACCCGGCAGGTGACATGGCAAGCTGATGTGGCAGAGGTGACGTGGCATGTCCGTGCAGTATGGTGACGTGGGCCAATGAAAGGTCACCATGTGGCCCAGTCATGGTCTACCATGTGGCAATGAGCAAACACACAAGGATTCCCAACAACTGAATGTTTTAAAAAAAAGGTGGAGTTTGTTGGTGCCAACCCCCAATCTGCCTTATTAAACTATATATCTCGCCAAATATGGCCAGTTGGAGCCACAATCCGCCAAACTTATCGCCATCTCCAAATTTAGCAGGAATCCCACAGTCTCAAACTATAACACACACACACACACACACACACACACACACANCCCATGGTGTATTAAAATGGAGGTTTGTGGGTTTGACCCCGGAACCTTCTCCAACAAAGCACCTTAATATACATCTGCCAACCCATACACCAAACGACCTTGTTGTTAAATCCGCCCCCAATTTTTATTTAAAAATTGGATTTTTTCAATGCACGAGGGTCAGAATAGGGCGCACGACAGACCGTACTAGGGCAGGGAAAATGATGCAGAAGGACAATCATTAATTCATACTGTAGGCATGCAAACCAAGACGAAAATTCTCATGGGCCTGAAAGTGCCAGAATCAAATCGAGGTGTGGATATAGTCATTTTTGGGTAATTAGATGCCATGAATTCAGTGGTGCTATTTGTTTTTTGATCTGAGCAAAAATTCTGCAACTTAACTCCAAAATGAGGTATAATTATTTATTTTTCCAAATTATTTTGTTGAGTTAATAAAAAGGCCTACCCATTTGAGAGCAGGACCTAGAGACATAGTCCACCAAGGACGAACTCCGTTATCAAGTTTTTGTGTTCAGATCTTATTCATATGTCTCTTCATTATTGAGTTTTTCCTTCTTTATGGCGCACTTCATTTTATGCTCATTTAATAAAATTATTTAATAAGTCACATCAATGGAAAGATACCAGATCATGTTTGTATCAAAGTAGTCATATTTGACTTGAATTTTTTAGTGTGAATTCTTACTAGGGCCAAGCATAAACAGGGTGAAGGAACACCTAGTACTTTCAAACCAGAAGTTGGTCGTGCATCCCGAAGGAAGAAAATGGTCGAAGAGGACAAGCGTGATGAACAAGGGAAAAACTTCCATATGGTCTTCTATCGCATGTCAAAAATAGTCAAGCGAATGTATGGAGACTACGAGAAGAGGATGAAGAAGAAAGGGAAGAAGCACAAGCAGATGATAATGCTTCAGTGAATCAAGAGGCTGGAGGAGACCCTCCTGAACCTCCATATTCACCATTTATTTCTAGCTATTCTTCCTCTGATCATTCTCATCATTCTCATCATTTTAGACATAAAGCTTCTTTTAAGAAACCATTATTAAATCTTGATGTAAAATTTTGTTTACCTATGTTTAATGGAGATGCTAATCCTAAAAATCTAGATAATTGGATCTGACAGGTTAAAGTATATTGTCGTGTTCAATAGATTGATGAAGAGGAAGTTAAAATGCAATTGGCCTATCTTCAGTTGGAAGGAACTGCTCTTGTATGGTGGGAGAGAAAACTCAGGACATAATTAAGTGTGGTAATCTTCCTTCCTCATGGTCGGAATTTAAATCAACATTAAGGAAGTAATTTTGTCTATTGGGTTTGTTGGATTTTACCATTTGTTGATATTTGTCTTGTCTATTTAGGATTATTGGTTAATTTGATCCTTCCTTACTAACATAGATTGACCATGGTTCATATTTAATAAGCTCCCAACAAAATCCCTCTAAAACTATCGGTCACTCTGGAAGACTAGAAGGAAATGCAACACATAGGGTGTACTGCGTTGTCTCACTCAAGATATCTCTATGGGTGGCTGCAATACTTAGGTGTTTGCAACCGGGGAATGAGTGAAGATCCGCGGTTGTAAATTTTAATCTTTATTTACTTGGTCTAACATTTTATTATAACAGTCATTCTATTCATTCATGTGAAATACTAGATCTAACTAGTTAATTCATTCATCTAACATTCACCAATTAACAAAAATAAAGACGCATACATTCATTCACATAACAAAGGTATTACCATGGTTCACCTCCTCCTAGGCTACGTCCACAAAGATCTGTCTCTCAAGATATTTATTATGGTTCAGTAATATGTCACGTCGTGCGTGTTTACAATCTTAAATCTTACTCTCTTCAACAGGCTCCTCGATCCCTGTGAGGCTGACTAGATCGCACCAGCCTCTTCAACCTGCAATCTAACCCCCAGGATCGAGTTGCTCACTACTTCCCTAGATCACCAGCTTACTGACTCGTACAGTTCTTACAACTCTCTCTTCCTTGGTCGGTTGGTCTCTCTCTCCGCTATCTCATCATCTCTCCTTCTAAGTACTACCTATTTATATTATTGGCTCATCAACCATTACAATACATTAAAAAAAATGCTAGCCCTAGTGTCGTTAGGTATTCATTGCATGTGTGCCTTGCCTACTTCCCTTGCATGTGCTACTTTTCCTTCCAACTGTCATTTTCTCCTTAGATTCTTCTCCTCCAAAAATTGCCTTTTCTCCTGACTAGACCTGCATCCAACAGGCCCCCAACACTAACATGTGGCTCATCCTGAGACACCTAAACTTTATGCTCTTCTTCAACGGCTCCTGCAAGAGTCTAGAACTTCTCTGTGAGTTCCCTTGCTTATGTCTGAGTCTGTGCGGTATTTTCTCTGAGTGTTTCCAATACTTGCATTGTAATCTCCTCACGGAAAATCTCTATGCACTCTGCCTAAGTTTGTGTCATGTTCTTATTTTCCTCTTCTTCCTACGCAATGAGCTCCGCTTCTAAATCTTGGAGAAGTTCCATTTCATCTTGTCACTCCTTCTTCTGTGTCTGCGTGACTATCATTTATTCTTGCAGCTTCTTCATATCTTGTACTCCCTTGAGGAAATCATTGATATGCATTGTCTTCTGCCTCTGCTTGAGGTCCTGGATAGCTACACTTATCCTCTCCTCTTTCTGGTCCCACTGTTGGACATGTTGATCCTCCTCTAGATTTTTCTATAGTTGTGTTGCTTTATCAAACAAGTCGACAGCTATGTTGACTTGTCATTCTATTTCCTCCATCTTCCCTGCTTCTTCTTGCTTCCTCTTCTTCTTTACCTTTGGGGGAGTGGTTGGGATGATTTGTTCCCAGAGTTTCTCGATCTCCTGCATGTATTGATCGATTGTTTGCACAATCTAATCAATTTTCTATGTCGTCGTGGGCTATGTTGTTTGCACACTCTTTGGAATTATTTCATAGGTGACATCCAATCCCTTCTTGAGCCTTTCTTCATGATCTTTCTCTTCCCTGGTATCGAGCTTGACCTACTCGAGCACCAACTCCAACTCTTCTATGTTGTCCTTCGCCTGCTGCAGTTCTGCTGCATCTGTGCGTGCGCATGACTCTACCTCCTACGTGACGCTGAATTTCAGTTTATATAACACCTTGGTTGGTATTCGCCACATTACCAACTATATTTGTGCCAGATATTTCAATGGTATCTAGCCTACAATTTCATCCATACACAGCATGCTGGGTGTAATGTGAAAATTCGTGCTCGCCAGTGCTATCGTCTATATCGTATCCTACTTGCTCAACCCATCCTTGACTCCTTCTTATGATGCTGCGGGGACTGACTATATTCTTCTGCCTACCCTCTATGTTTCTTTGATCTTCTCTAGGAGTTGCCTCATGTTGACCAAATCGTCTTGAATCATGTCCCTTTAGCGTTTGGCTTCATCAAAATTCTTTGGTGTTCGGTCCTGGACCATTTGGGCCAAGAGGTCTGTGTCTTCCTCAATGATTGTATATTCTAGTGGCATTTTGTGCACCTTATATTTCTTTCACACACCCCCCATGTGTATGATTGGCCTGTTGGTCTGGCCTAGCTCCTATTGAGTATCACTTGATGGGTCCCCCTGTGTTGTCTCAGTCTCTTTTTCTTGTTCCTGCGGTGCCTGCGTATTGTTCTTCTTCGCCACATGGGTACCTTTCTTTGGTGCAACCCCTTTCTTCTGTTGCATTGGATTCTGACCTGGATTTGGCTTCTTGGGCGTCATTTTGTCTCCTGTAGGTTTTTGTTCTTGCCCTGCATCAACCTCCTTATCTGTGAGCATCTCTTGATTCAGGACTGGAACTCTCCATTCATCTTGCCAATCCTTGATGGCCATTTCTAGATCCTCTTCCTTGACACAGTACCGCAGTTGTAGCTATCCCTTCTCAGGATCCTTTCATTCTTGGATCCATACTGCATGCATGGTCGCTTTAAAGTTGGCTATGCCCTAATATTGCGCAACCAATTCTATCATAACTCGCCAAGTGTTGACAATGCTTTCGTGTAGGTCGTTGTAATACCCTAAAAACATGCTTTCATTTCAACTTTTGTTTTGGGGGTCTGATGTGCTCCCCAACGATTGGTTTCGTGTTGCATGGAAAAGAGTGGATCACTCACAAAAGTATGTATATTTAGGCTCCCTCCATCTGAACAAAGAGATCAAGATGATTAGCCAAGAATAGAGGAACTCTGTCTCGAGGTCCTTCACGTCCTTGTAGTATTCAAGGAATAGATTCAACAAGTACGGGGCCTAGCTAAGTATAGTTCCCTCCGCACACTGTGTTACAACTGTGACAAACCCAGAAGGGACTTCCTCCTTGCAGAACTTCCTGAGCAACTTGCACACCATGAATTTTGTGGCCAACCTAGTTGTTGCATCATTGATGCACTTAATGATGATTTTGCGCCACCCTCTTTATGTTCCATATGTCTTCCTCATGTCCTCAGCCAGTGCCTTCTCCTTTGTTTTTTCATCAAGGAAATGTGTGGGTGTTTCCCCACAAGATGGCATCCCTTTAATATATGCAATGAACTCTACATCTATCGTGACCGACTCTTCCACCCATAGGTATCCTCCATGGGTAACTACCATCAACTGCTTGACACATTTGTTTACATCACGGCCCCTTACAAAGTGCGGGATCTCCAACAAACTTAGAATCCCAGTGTTGGCCAATCCGGCTTCCCACTACTTCGGTTGGTTGATTGGTTCACCGAAGTGTCCTAAACCGACAGTATCCAGGTAAACTTTCTTTTCAAACTCCGGAAACTTATCCATGTCACTCACATTGTGATCTGAGTACCATTGTTTTTCCACATGGCATAACAGGTTATCCACGGCACAAACCCCTTTTAAAATGCGAGGTAAGACTATGGCTATTACATCCTACCTGCGTGGTGATCTTGCTATTGTCTTATCTCCCTTATGCTATGGTGGTTGACTCGAGGTTCTAGTTTCCATTATTCTCCTCTCTGTATACACCTTTGGCTGGTCGGTGATGTCTTCTACTATGCCCTATTGTGGTTTCTCCAGTGCTACTGTGTGTACCTTTCTGGTGTGGTCATTTATGTCTGGTTTGGGACCATCCCATTAACCCTTGGGGATTCTTTAGGGTTTTCAAGGTGTGAAAGGTTTCCTGCATCCTTGGCCTTCTAGCTCTGTCCCACTTCCGATATATCAATATCCATTCCCATTTCTTTTGTTGGTTGGGTTTCCTCCACCACTAGTGTGGGGCTCCCTGGTTCCATATTGGGCGATGGGATTTCGTCCAAGTTGAGAAATTCAGTAAGTCGAGTGATTTCATGTTCAACTGCCTATGGTTTTTGAGGTGCTCTAAGGTTTCTTCGAGGTCGTCTGCAAGTCTGACTCGACGCTCCTAGCTTGGGTGGTGCCATGGTGGTAAACATTGTCTCCGTCAAGCTTAGTTCTCTCTGTAATTCCTTCAAACTTACTCTCTTCTCCATATACTCTATCTCTCTATTCTTTTATCAATTTCACAATAACCCTTTTGATCCTCGCGTGCTTTCCTTATATAGGAATCATGTGAAACTTCTCAAAGACATTACCCAAGTTTCATTTTGAATGAACTAGCGCTTCCCGCGTTCCTACCATTGAATTCCCTTGACGTCTCCAGTTAGCACGATTAATGCGACGTCCCGTCAATCTATCTTGACATTCAATTTTGATAGATGTCGTCAAATGGCATCTATTTTCCATACCCTCCATTTCTGCAATTTCTGCCTTTTTCCGACCATTGGTCCTTTCTCCTCCGTGCTAACGTTTCTGAGTGCAACTGAACATTCTCTTTTCGGCGTGCTACCCCTCTTTTAGGTGGTTTCTATATTTTGATGTCTGGCACGGTAACCCTTCTGTTGTTGCTCGCTCTTTTATTTTTTATTTTTTTGTAAGTGATAGAAGGTCGATTGTCCCTATACAGTTTCAGTCGACTCCCATTGATCATCCCTTTGAGTTATGTTCCTTCCAAATCCTTCAAATGTATACCTCCCCCATATGTGACATTATTTACTTCATATGGTCCCAACCAATGCATTTCGAGTTTTCCTGGGTGTTGAAGAGATTTAATGTCGTAGACCAAGACTAGGTCTCCCTCCCTGAAATGTATTCTCTTGATATGTATATCATGCCAAGATTTGTCCCTTGCTTTATTTACCTCTTGGTGAAACCCTCCTAGAATCCTATCTTCCTCCGTGATCATCAGTTGACTTAACCTTTCTTGTACTGCGCCTCGCTCTGTCATGTTTGTAATTGTTGCTACACACATACTAGGTACTAGAAACTCTAATGGCACCACTACTTCTTGTACATACACCAATCGGAATGGTGTCTTCCCGATCAATGTTTTGCATGTGGTTCTATATGCCCACATTACTGTTGGTATCTTCAAGTCCCAATCACCCCTATTAACATTGTATATCTTTGTCAGTACATTTTCGAGGATCTTATTAAAGTCTTTCACTGTTCCATTTGATTGAGGATGATATGGTGTACTCTTTTGATGATAAACTTCAAACTCCACAGTCATCACCTTAATCGTGTTGTTAATGAAGTGAGTGCCTTAGTCACTCATCAAAATCCTTGGGAAACCAAATCTAGTGATCACTTGTTCAAATAATAAGTGTGTTGTTTTCTCTGTGCTGCAATCTTTTACTGGTGTTGCTTCTGCCCATATTGTTAAGTACTCTGTCACAATAATAATGTACCTCACTCCTGAACTTTTTGCGGGTGGGTTAATTGGTCCCACAAAATCTATTTTCCACTTTTCAAATACCTGCAAGGTTACTTGTGGTCTCAGGGGTATCTCATCCCTTCTATTCAGTTTACCAACCCTCTGACATACTTCACATATCTGGCAGTAGTCCTTTGAGTCTCTATGAACAGTTGACCACCATAATCTTGCACGCAATACCTTATGCATGGTATTTTTTCCTACATAATGTCTTCTTGCTATTCCATCATGGGCTTATGCTAAAATCCCAAGTCTTTCATGTTCTAGTACACATCTTCTCAAGATATTGTTTGCACCCATCTTGTATAAGTTTCCTGCAATCAATTGATAGTCTGCAGCCCTAACTACCATATTTTTCTTTTGTGCGGTGTTGAATTCTTGTGGCGCAGTCCCTGTACTCAAGTATTGAATGATGTCTGTGAAATATTCATCAACTACTTGGACTGAAAATAATTTTCCATCGGGAAATTTGTCCTCTAGATTTGTAGTTTCCTCTCCATTAGTGATCCTTGACAAGTGATTAGGTCCTGCATTCAACTTCTCTGGTTTGATTATCACTTTAAAGTCGAATTCTCAGAACAACAATAACCATCTATAAATGCTCCCTCCCCCAACACTTTCTTGTTGATGATATATTTGAGAGTTGAATGGTATGTGAACATCTTGAAATGTGTTCCCAATAAATAATGTCTAAACTTTTGAAGTGCATAGACCATAGCTAATCCTTCTCTCTCTGTGGTATTGTAATTCTACTCCGATTCTGACAGTTTTCTGCTAGTGAATGTGATAGGATAGTCTAATTCTCATGCTCTTGGCTGCACCAGAATATCTCCAAGTTCTATGGATGATGCATCTACATGCACATGGAATTTATTTTCCCAAACTGGGAATACTAGTATTGGTGAAGTTACCATCTTCTCTTTCAAGGTGTACAGTCCACGCTGACAGTCCTCATTCCACTGAAACTTATTGTCTTTTCTTAACGATTTATCTATTGGTGCAGTGATCCACGCATACCATTTTATAAATTTTCTATAGTATCATGTGTGTCCCAATGTTACTCTTAACTGACGTACTGATTTTGGTGGTGGTAGATTAACAATTACTGCAATCTTGGAAGGATCTACTAGAAAGCCTTGTTTGCATACTATATGGCCCAATAATATCCCAAAGGGTGTTCCGAATATGCACTTCTTGATGTTTAACGATATCTGACACTGCATGCATCTTTGTAACATCAGTCTCAACACCCCTACATGGTCTTTCAATAGAATATAGATTGTACAATCATCCAGATATACCTCTAGAAACTCGTGGATGAATTCTTTGAACGTAGCTATGACTACTCTGGAAAATATTGATGGTGCATTCTTCAGTCCAAACAACATGACTGTGTACTGGTAGGATCCCCATTATGTGGTAAAAGTGGTCTTGTATCTGTCTTTTGGAGCTATCTTGATCTGATGTATCTTGATAATATGTCAGTGAATGAATAAGATTCTTGTCCTCCTACGTTCTCCAACACCTCATTTGTGAAAGGAATAGGGAATGATTCATGTAGGCACATGTCATTTATCTTCCTCGGGTCAACACATATCCTTATCCCTCCCTGTTTTTTCTCCTGAACTACCATAGGGCTTACCCATTCAGATTCCTCTACAGGTTCTATGATTCCAGCATCCAACATCTTATTAATTTCAGCTTTGACTTTTTTCTTATATATAGAGTTTAGTCTGTATGGTATTTGTCTTATCGGTCTTTCCTCAGCTCTAATAGGTATCTTCATTTCACCTAGCTCTCCTGCTATGCATTTCATTTGTGTGAGCGTTGTTGGGAACATGTTGTTGTACTCGCGCAATAACTATGTTATGCTTTCCACTATTTGTTCATCCCAGTAATCTCCAATGCTAGCCATTTTGGGATTCTAAATTGTCCCAATGTTGACTTTCTTCACCTTGATCGGCACAAAAAATACTTCTGATTTGATAGGTGTATTTCCACTTCTCTTTCTCCTTCAACATTCGCAATCTAAATGTTTCACAAGTCATCTTCATCTGGTGCTTCTTCCTGCACATGGTAGCTGTTAGGACCATACAATGTACCTTTTTGCCCACACTTTTTGCTATCTTTACACCTTGTTTCACTCACATTTAAACTCACATTACCACCTTACCCTATCTTTCCAAAGGTATATAACTCTCTTCTCTTTACTATATGTTTAATTCATTTTGCATATAATTTTACATTACTCTCGTACTTAACCATTGATCAGAAATGTATAAGTGTTGAAATAGTTCGAACTACAGATTAGCATTGAGGCCTGTTGCTGAAACAGCAAGAAGCTGTTACACAGTCTGTGGTCAACGATGCTGAAATAGAAACTCATACAAAAGAAGTTGTTACACTCTTCATGGTCTACAATGCTGAAATAGCAACTCATACAGAAGTCGCTACACTCTCCATGGTCAATGATGCTGAAATAGCAACTCACACAAAAGAAGTTGTTACACAGTCCGTCGTCAACGATGCTGAAACAACAACTCACACAGATTGACCACAACATCCGCACCTTGAGCTAGCATTAACCATCGTTGTTGCCTGAGACCAAGTTGCTGGAACAGTCAGAATGTAAATCCCGTGGCTGAAACAGCCTGCGATTTGCGATGCTCAAACAGCTTACAACAACAGTAACAAGAAGACAAATAAAGAAGTTGTTACTCCAGCCGCAACAGCAACACCTCACTCAACTCTTGTAATAGCATTCTATTGCAGGAGACTAGGATATCCTATTCCAGTTTAGAAAGTCGATTTGACTAAGAATAGGACTCAGATGTACACCTGTAATTTGTTGATCAAATTGTATCGAAGGGATTCTCCTCTTTAAATAAGAGGAAATCATCATTAGAGATCATCTTCTTTTTGCTAAGTAAGGATTTCACAGAGAGGGACGTGTTCCACTTCAGATTGTAATGTAACACAGTTGACAGATGAATAAAAGATTGTTCTGAACATTTTCCTCTAGTTTCTTTCGTTTCGGGGGAATCTTGTGAGAAGGGAGGGCCCACCTTCTTCACAAGATTCACCCATTAGCTTTGTAGAGTGTTAGTGTTATTTATGTTTATGCCTTGATTAAATTATGTTTTGCTGAAACACTACTTTACTGAACTCTGTTTTGCTGAAACACTACTAATTTTGTCTTGTTGAAACTCTGCTTTATCGATTGCTACATTGTTTTCATATTATTCATGCTTGGGTAACTGTTAATCATTCTAGTTAGAAATCATGCTTGGTGAATTTATGAAAGCTTGATAATCAGGGACAGGTGCTGAAGATTCCTGCTTAGGGAATAGGGTCCTGTTCTCTGTTAGAGATAGTTAACCTTCAGTGCATGTCAATTATTTTAATGAATTCATGAAAGTATGTTAATCATAAACAAGTGTTGAATTTTCCTGCTTAGGGAATAGGGTCATGTTCTCTGTTAAGAGTTAGTTAACCTTCAGTGTGTGTCAATCATTTCAATCAGTAATGAGTTCATGAGAGTGTGATGATCGGAAACAGGTGCTGAAGATTCTTGCTTTGGGAATAGGGTCTTGTTCTCTGGTTACAGAATAGTTGGTCTTTCCTGTTGCAGCATCTTATTGTTATTTTAATGTAATCCATGATTCTTCAATTAATCATTTTTCTAAACTTTGAGCTCTGCAATAGGTAGGTTGCTTTCCTGTAATTCAAGTTAGAACTTCAGTTTTTTCAAGGCAAAGTGTGATTAATATGTTGTTACTACAACTCTAGGTTGCTTTTGAGATTGAGCATATATAGTGCATGATTACCTTTGAAATAAACAGACTTCCCTGGGTTGACAATTTATGTAGCACTTGATTGCTTAGTTAAATAAGCAATTATAGTGACCAACATTTTTGGCATCGTTGTCGAGGAAGGTAATTATAGATTTCAAAAGCACTTATGATTTTTTAGATACAAAGATTGCATGAGAAGACGCAGAGACCCCAAAGACACTGACCCTACAGGTGGCATAGGTAGAGGAAGAGGAGGAAGAAAGACTTATATTGACGAGATTATATCAAAGTCTGAATCTGCTGCTCAACAACCAAACACTCGAAAACAAAAATCGCAGCCTTCATTTCAAACCAACTTTGAAACATGGAAAGAAGTTTGGATTCCTGAGACAATCAAGAAACCAGCAGGAAACATTGAGGACAGAGCAAGCGCAGCAGGGGAGCAGACAGAAGAAAACAAGGATGAGTACAATGAAGAATTGCATCATAAAGAACAGGCAGGTCCTAAAGGAGAGGTAAATGATGAAAACTATTTCTCCACATTATGATTTCCTATTGGTGATCTTCCTAGAGGGGTAGCCCCCATGAAGAACATTCCACTCTCAGCACTACCTAACTTTCATGGTTTGTCTTCAGAGGATCCTGATGAATTCATTTTTGACTTTGATATATTATGTAGAAGTTATGATTAAATTTCCAATGCTCAAAAATTAAAGCTATTTTCAGCAACATTGAAAGGAAATGCACTAAGATGGTTCATGAGTCTTGGAGGCCATGTAATCACAACATGGGATCAAATGAAACAAAAATTTCTGGATAAATACCAGGACTATTGCCGAACAAGAGAAAAAATGGAGGAACTATTTAAGATGATGCAGAAAGAGGACGAAAATCTGGAGGATTTTGTAGAAAGGCTACAGTATAATCTACAAAGATCCAGTCACCCCAATGTAAGTAAAGATATTCTTAAAACTATATTATTAAAAGGAGTAAGGGATGACTGTCTAGATATGTTGAATATGCTTGGAAAATGGGACATATCTAAGGAATCATACGATGAAATTGTTAACCTATGTAAAAGATGTTCAAGAGGAGCTTCAAGAAATAGATCAAATAGTAGGGACACCACATTTTCAAGACTCCAAAAATCAGCCAGTGGGAGAGCAACAAGAGCCGAAATAGGTAATTTACTTGAAGTTTTTAAGACTTAAATGTTAATCTCTTTTGCCTCACAAATTGACACCCTGCAGATTCAAAAGAAGCAAGCAGAAGAAGAAGCAACTATGTCCATCTTTTGTTCTAAATGCAGAGACAAGCACCCACGAAGGGAATGTCCATTAGACAAAAATCCAATCTACACCATCTGTGATAAAGATCATGAGACTCAACAATGTCCTTCTCTACCAGGAATCAAGGCAGCATTACAACCAACTGATGAAGAAGTTGAAGTTGTCTATCTGCTGACACAGAGAAGACAATGGCAACCGTGGGGACAAGGTATGAATCCTAACATGCCATTTACATCTTCTAATCATTGGAATAACTATCC
>SNQJ01S0037777.1:108573-137818 GCA_010110895.2 Picea sitchensis
GTAATGAATGCAGAGATAAGGAAATAAATGAGGAGAAAGGGCGGTGCAGGAGGGATATGAGTGGAGGAGGTTTACGAAAGAAGGGGGGATCATTCTACTTGTTTTGGGAGAGGATCATTTTTTGGGGGGGTTCTCTTGGATTTGGGGAGGGGAGTTGAGTTCTGTAGTCGGGAAGGATTAGTACAGGGGGCACTGGTTTGCTGGAGGTTTTGGGCACGGGGGCCAGGATATCCATATGGTATCCTAGAGCTAGGAAGTTGTCCTAGTTGGCAGGGTGGAAACTCGGTTTTGGGCAGTGTTTGATACAGTTCAACAACGAACAACCAGATCGACGGGGGAATTAGCATCAAGGAGAGGTAATTTAATTATTTTGTTGAGTAATTCTTATGCTATGGATAAAATTTTAATTTTTTTTGTCGAATATCATATGCTCAAATGTTGGTGATTGAATTATTTTAGTATAAGAAATAATTATATGCTAAATTAGAATTAAATTTTGTATTTTTTTTATACGGCTACTACAAATACAATGTTATAATTAAGACATCCACAAGGGTCCTTTCTTTTTGAACAGGGAAAAGGGGCATTGTGAATCTTCGATCATAGAGCTTGACATACCTAATTATGCCAAAGTAGGGGCCAAGATGATGGACTTGGAAGGGAACGAAGTTGATGTTCTCGGTGCCACCGGCAAGGGCCCTAGTTACAAATACAAAAGAGATCATGGGAAGTGACAAGGATCTAAGTGATATGCTTATAACTCTTCAAGGTAACGACTTAGATGCTTCAAACCAGAGTATAAATTTGACAGACACTCCTACCCGTTAAGTAGAATTTTTATGACGAGTTTGTTTTTAAAATTTCCCTTCGTGTGATGTTTTATATTTATTTTTTCCTGCCATTTAAATAATGTGTATTGTATTTGTTGTTTAAACTTTTGTCAAGAATACAAGAGAAACTTTTGTTGTGAACATAAAGACAACCTGTGCATAACATAAAATTATAAAATAATAACCAGTCATAAAACTTTTACTTGACGGGTAGGAGTGCCACTCAAATTTATAATCTGTGTACTGCATATATATTAAATAATATCTAGTATTTAAACTTGCAATTATAAAAATAATTCAACAAAAGTTACGAATGGTTGTTGTAAGAAAAATAATAAAAGTTATGGATTGCAAAATTTGAAATAATTATCATTATTAATTAATGAAATAATAAATATTATTTTGGATTTGCCTTTTTAAATAGAAACTATTAATGTTTTCTAAAATGAAATAAAATAAATCTTGTGAGAGGCTTGTCACACCCATGTTTATTCTTATTATCAAGATTCAGGAAGACATTAAAAACACAGGTGGGAAGGTATAAATGTGAATTATCAAAAACCAAATATAATGATAAAATAAGTGTGCAAGAAGGTGTTTTCTAGCTTCAACCAAACGAAGACAATTTCCATCACTGCAATTGCAATTTAATATTAAAGAGCCTTACCTCTATGGATAGTTGCATGTGGGTTTTGGGAATTTTTTTTGAATCCTTGATCTTTTTTTCCCTCTCAACCTTCACTTTTCAACCTGCAAGATGTGATACAGTCCAATTTCTAAAGAATCCTCATGACTTGTAAGTTGTGAGCATGCATGTGTTGCGCCTGTGCTATAATATTTGTAACTTACGCAATGTCATATGCATGCAACTTGCAAGTTGCAACCTCCATTTGCTATATAATTTGTAACTTGTACTATGCATGGTCTTTGTTATAGAATTTATAATTTGTGTTATGTATGCTTTACACAAAAATCAACATTCAAATTTAGGAAATTGTTATTATATTATATATTTGTGCCGAGAGGTATGGAAGAGATGTTCATGTAACACAACGCATTAAAATAATAATAATAAAATAGTTAATAATAAAAAAATAAAAATTTTTATGAGGACTCCATTATATAGACACACTACAACCTAATATGGTAGAGATGTTCATGTAATGTAATGCATTAAAATAATAATGAAACAATAAAATAATAAAAAATTAATAACATAAAAATAATAATAATAATAATTTGTGTCCACTTCTTTACACACACACACTACAGTGCAATATGGGGAGATGTTAATGTAGATTTGATTCCTTTCGACACTTGATATATCCGAAGTTAAATGGATCTAGGGTGGTATAATATTTATTGTTATTATTATAATATATATTGTTATTAATAATATATATATATATATATATATATATATATCTTAGGGGAGGTAGGTGCGGGGGGTAGGGGCGTTCTCTATGAACCCGAAGGAAAACGAATATTAAATTACTACTGGAATATCGGGAAAGACACCAATAATGAAACAAAGGCTTATGCATTACTCAAAGGACTCCAGCTAGCAATGACCCGCCAAATTTCCAATCTGAATGTTATAGGTGACTCCAAGAAAATCAAAAGGATGATGATACAAGGAATCGAGCCAAAATATTTGAGCCTAAAAGAATTGTTGATCGAATATGTGTAGACTCAAGGTCCCTCAAGCCAAAACAAATTCACGTTCTGAAGGAAAATAACACAGCAGCAGACAAATTGGTGAACGAGGCCATAGGGAGACCTCCTAGAACCTTAGGGGTGGAGGTTGTTGAATTCTTATCCCGCCTCATCTAATGTGACACATGGCCACGAGCCAGCGCACAAAGGCTAGAGGAGGACCCACTTGGAGCTCCAACGCAAGAGGGGACAGGTGGAGTAGACAGGTGGTCAGTGAAAGAGGACAAAGGTGGAGCAGACGAGTGGCAAGTGTAAAGCCGATGACTCACCGACCAAGGATAGTTGGGGTTAACAACATATACATCGGCCTCATTATGGTTTCGAGTGGTCAATTTATTCGTTCAATCGAGCTCGTAGGAAATCAACAGATGAAGACTTTGATGCAGATGGATCGTGCATGAAACAACCCATACGCGCAGATGATTAGCTAGGATGACGTTAGGCTCGAACTTAAGATCCCAGATATGAAGGCTTCAAGTACATTGCACCAGGTAGAATTTGTGACTTGTCTATTTGACACAAATTCGGCATTGATCGTCACATGGGGAAATCTCGGACAATGTTCATCCTTGCTAGGTAAAATTCTATGTGTGCCTTTGGTAATCCATTCTCACCCTGCACTCCCTATGAATTGCATAGGTTGTCCAGTGCCAATTGTTTCTTAGCGAAATTCTACCCAGAGACTTCGGGCTCCCCCTTGTTATTCCTTGTCTCACCCACCTCCTCGCCCTCCGCATTTTCATAGATTCGCCCGGACCTTTGTTGAATTATGCTATGCCCAACATTTTCCCAATTCACAGGAAACCCAATTCTCTACAGCATCATGCCCCCCCTAGCAGCATGGAAAATATCTAGAGGAATCAAAGCGCACCAGAGTTCATGCACTTGCAGGATATCAAGGGATTTCTAGTTGGTTATGTTCAATCGGACCTTGAGGTGGAATGTGTGGGTTGTCAAAGGACGTGAATTCAGATGGGAGCGCTCATATCCACCCTAAATTTTGAACTTGAAACCCTCTCTCAACACATAGATCTTATTGAAAGGATGCAAGATGAAATTTATGCTTACAGGAGTCAAATTTAAGAGAAACATAGCAGTATGGAGATAATGCAGAGTCGATTGGAGTAGATGGAATGAAATCATCAGTAGCCAAGCACACCAGCAAGCACCAATGGAGCCTCCAATAATGTAACTTCAGCCACAGTCAACCGAATCTCGAACCTCAACGAGCACTGTCCAGACTCAATTTGGGAGCAGCAGGGACAATCAAAGATCAAAATGGAACTGGGTAGCTAAGTTTTTGTAAAATTCAAATGTTATGTTTTGTTTTTCTCTATATATAAACAAAGTTTTCTATAGATTGTATTCTTCGAAATACAATAGATGTAGTATAGCTAGGGAAGGTGGAAACTCTATGATCACAAATTTTGCTTTAACATTTCCAATCTTCAAAGATTCTTCTTCTCAAAGGTCTTTCATGGCCCTTTTTTTGTACTACAGTGGACTTATCCACACTATTTAATATATATTTCCCAGTTTTTGTTATATATATATATATATATATATATATATATATATATATATATGGGCATTTTTTTTTATTTTCCCATCAAATTAACGATTTCAAAAATTAAGTGAACATCATTAATGACATGTAAATTTAAAAATTGTTGGTATTTGACCATTAAAAATGGTAAAAAAAAGAAAGTAAATACCTATAAAATTTAACCACTGCTTCAAACCTAACAATGGTAGATTTACCAAGGATAACAAGGGTCCTTGTGCATAGGTAGTTGTGGAAGATCTTTCAACATATAGAGAGCATCACCCTAAATTTATGATCCGCCATTGTAGATTTCCCTACATGTGAGTTGATAAGAATGTCTGAAGAAGTTAATCCTAATGGTAAAAAAAACTTAGCTATTGTAACCAAAGTGGATAGAGCTCCCAAAGGCTTGTTTGAGAAAGTGACAATCAAGAAATAGAATTCATTGTGAATCTATTGCAAAAGAAAAAGAAAGTGAAAGTGATCATTTTAGAATGAATCCTCATCTTTCACATATTGATAAATCAGTTGTTGTTGGAATCCTCATATTGCCAGAAAAACTTATGCAAATTCAAGCAATGGGAATCTGGATATGCTTTCCTAATGTTGTGAAAAACATTGATGTTACACGTGAATATTATAAACAAATCCTAAGGATTATACTAGAAGAAGGTTATTTGGGGTGTGCTTATTATATATTTAAATATATTGGAGACCTCTTTAGTCTCTAATATATAAATTGTCAAATATATGAAGATGACCATTTTATGTATATAGTAAAAGGATATTTAAATTTTTTATCAAGATTTTAATGCTAAAGGACATTAAAATTGTTTATATTTAAGGTTACATTTGAGTTAAGGTGCATTGGTATCAATGATGATACAATGAAAAATGATTTAGAGTAATCAGGTAATTGCATTGATTTAAGAAATTATATAAGGCATAAACATTACGTAGTTGCATTGATTTCAATAGTCACATCATGCAAATTAATGGAGTGCATTAGTTTCAATGACAACACAATGAAAAATGATTTAGAGTAATTAAGTGGTTGCATTAATTTTAGTAAGGGCATAATGCAAAACAATAGAGTGCATTGCTTTCAGTAATAATATAGTGAAAAATGATTCAAGGCATTAATTGAATAAACAATACCAAGAAAATTGATTCGGTGCATTGATTTTAGTAGCAAGATAGTGCAAATTATCACATGAAATGAATTTAACAATAGCACAACGTAAACCAATTTCAAAATGTATACTATGATACAAAATTGATTCTCATTTATAAGTTGAAGTACATTGCTTTGTTTATTTGAGTGTGATTCTTTGTTAGTATTTGCACATTAAAGCCATTATAATGTATATAAAATGCATTAAAACAAAAAATGATGCAATAGAATGTATACATAATTGTGAGGAACATATGAGGTTGGAGAAAGGAACTATTAATATTGGAAAGAAAGAAAGATAGGGTGTGACCTTCATTGCAATATCTTGAGTTAAAGATTTGAATTGTCTTCAAAATCAATTTCCTTTCTCATACAATCAATATGAAAAGTTGGGAAAGCTAGCTAGTATAATATATTATTATTATTATTATTATTATTATTATACCCATCAAATTGACAATTTCAAAAATTAAGTGAACATCATTAATGATGTGTAAATTTAAAAATTGTTTGTATTTGACGATTAAAAATGGAAAAAACAGGTAAATACCAGTGAAATTTAACCACAGCTCCAAACCTAGCAATGGTAGATTTACCAAGGATAACAAGGGTCCTTGTGCATGGGTAGTTGTGGATTATATTTCAATATATAGAGAGCACCACTCTAAATGTATTATCTGTCATTGTAGATTTCCCTACATGTGAGTTGATAAGAATGTCTCAAGAAGTTGATCCTAATGGTAAACAAAATTTAGCTATTGTAATCAAAGTGGATAGAGCTCCCAAAGGCTTGTTAGAGAAAGTGACAATTAAGAAATATAATTGTGAGGAATGTATGAGGTTGGAGAAAGGAACTATTAATATTGGAAATAAACAAAGACAAGGAATGACCGTCATTGCAATATCTTGAGTTAAAGATTTGAATTGTCTTCAAATCAATTTCCTTTCTCATACGATCAATATGAAAAGATGGGAAAGCTAGCAAGTGTCGACAAAAGAAAAGTTAGAGAAGAAATATCATAATTTGAGATTGGTCATTACTTAATCTATTTGTTGTTTATTATATGTATTCTATTACTTTCTTACTATTCATCTTCTTCGTCATTGACCATTATTACTTTATTATTATTTTCCTTAATCCTCTTCATGTATATTTTTTAAGTGATCTTTTTTATAGTACTCTCCAAATTATAGATGATACATCAAAATTTTCAAATGATTATTATTCATTTCAAACATATACATAATGATGATCATCTATGATTTTTATGTGACCACTTGCCCATAATTAGAATTAACTTTTTATATTAACTCCAAATCTATCAAACATTGAGAGAAACAAAATCCCTCGAAATGAAAACATTTACTCAAATAAACTTACAAGTTACAAAGTTACATGGTTTAATGAATAATGTAATGATGTAGGGTGGCTTAGAGGTGACATGGTTTAACAAGAGTTGCATGGCAGCTTAGTCCCTGCCAAGTAGATTATGTGTTGGATGTTCAAACGTCACCTTTTTATTTTAATTTCATTGTATTTGGCTCTTCTCACTTCCTAAATAATATTTATATAAACGCATAAATTATTCCTATGGGCTCCATACACCGTTCGATCTGACTGGGGAAGCTTCTAGACTCCCACTTCTAATCAAATATCTCTGCTAGGAGTCGTCGAATGAGAGTCGATCCACGGACATGTAAAACGAGGATCCCAACTAAATGCATGTGTTTTAAACACACCTATGATTGGTTCTGTCTCTTGTTCTATTTTTAATTTGTGTTCTTCGTCAAATATTTCAATCCATACAAGCTCGGCTTCTACAATGTTCTTTATTTATTTTCTGGCCTATGTGTTTTCCCATTTGCTGCTTTTTATGGTGAGTTATGAGAAGATTTACGCTTCTGGTGTTGTTATTGGACATGTTGTTTTGGTCCAATTCCATTAATCTGTAGACGTAACAAATGTGATTGCGGTGGAGAGGATAGTAGTTTTGTATTTCTCTACCAATTGAGTTCATACAGACATAATGTCAGGTGGGGAAATGACAACTCACTTTTGAATATGAAGATTTATATTGGAAAATGTAAAATTAAAAAAATATTTTATTGTGGTGGTGTAATAAGTGCTATAAATGTTGTACAACCAATTAAAATATGTTGTTATTGATTATGCAATTAATTTTAAATATTAAAATACATGAAGGCAACAATAAGACTTGAAATATATTAACCAATTAGAGATGAGAAAAATAAATATTTTTACTATATCAAAATATATATATTTATTTTGTTAAGTTAAACATTACATTTTACAAATAAATTTAAAATATAAAATAAATTAATGTCAAATCAATAACAAACTCATTGCTATAGTCCTTTGACATGTACTAATAAATAACTCAATGATGTAAGATGAAGTAGAAACATGGAAGAGTTTAAATATGTTTATCCGACTATGTCTAGCTTTCCAATGTTATTGAACAAAGCATTTCAGTTCGTACCTTCACACCTTCAATCCATGTATGCCACGTAACCCCTACTATACACATATTTACACTTTGCCAATAAATTAAGGAGGCCACGAGGAAATCAAAATAGTGACATCAATGTTGGCAAAACGCTGGTATTGTCCTTTGGATTTAGCGAAAAGACATAGCAATGAGTACGAGGTTTAGTAATGAGTAGAGGCTATTAACATTAAAAGTCCATGTTCAGCTTCTTGTCCTCGAAAGTATAACATTAAATGCGCCATGTGTTTTAGGACTTGAAGCGAGTTAAATTTTCTATGTTTTCTCAAGCGTTACTTAAAGTACCATTGAAACTTTAAAACTATGTGCATAACTAATATATTAAAGTCTTTAATTTGTGCATTACAATACATTGATAATGTAATTTAAGGTTTTGCATCAAGATCAATGCAAATCTAAAGATGCAATGTTAGTAGTCATGCTCTTTCAACTTTTTATTAATACTGCCTTGAGAATTACAATGTAAACTTTTGGGAAAGTATGAGTAATTAAAAGTTGAAAGTACTGCTTCTTCATGATTTGTTTGAAACCGTATGAGTAATTAAACAAATAAGTAACAAACATTCGATATATTATTAGAGGCTAGGGATTAAATGCTTCTTGTTTTTTCCATTACTTTGTCCACACATACACATTCAAACATATGTAAACCGTTTGCCTAAAGTTTTTCAATGTTTTATTGTTTGAGGATACATAAGAACCTTTTTAAGCTAAAGGTTTCGAATTTTTCTGACCTTATCTCGAGGCTACGCCAAATTCCTTATATTATTTTCTATGCTTAAAATTCAAAAGCATAGAAATATTTGACATGAAACCAAGAGGTCACTATGACATTAGTTGCATATAATGATATGTCTCACTTATAACATTAGCCATGGTTCTTAGTCCACGACATTGGCTTAAGGCACACCACAATCGACTATTAGAGGAAAAACAACTATATAAGAAAGATTGGCATATTTTCCTAGTACTAGTTCTTTTTTTTTATTTGAAAATTTAATGGCATTTTCCTCAATGTTGTATATTGGATTGATTGTCCTTGCTCGTTATTTGTGATGATTGTAACTTAAAAAAATCAAAAGAAAAAATCAATGAATTTTTGTTTTTAAGTACTTTTATTTTCCAATGATTTACTTTTCTGCAAATAAATCAACACATAAAGCACTTGAATTAAGAAACAACCTTTTGGCAATCATGGCTACTTAGTGGCATCTTCTTAGTATCGATTTTTGTAGATAGTATACATTGAACATAAAAGTAAGTCATTTAATCAAGCTGCAAATCTAAGATCAACCACATAACATACAAAAATAAACCAATCCATTTTCTTCATTGTTCAACAACACTTAAAACAACCTCGTGTTTATATTTTTAGGGTGAGTTTTAACTCCCCATGGCTATCAAACTTTGAATCATAGCTAGGTCAATAATAATAATACGGATCAATCCCTTTGTAACACTACATGTAATTGGGAAGACATTTATCCTTTCTCAAAAAAGGGGACATATGTAATAAAAGAGGAAATTGTTTGGAGTGAGAATTTCTACATTCCCCTCTCACTTTTATACACCAAACTTAAAAATACTCATCTAATGTCAATGAAAGATCTTAAATCTTTTTGACTTTTATACACCAAACTTAAAAATATTCATCTAATGTCAATGAAAGATCCTAAATCTTTTTATTCAAGAAGACTAATAAGGGTACTAAAAGTTAAGGAATTCAATAAGGTTCAAGTAATTTCTTCCCATCTAACCACAAAATGTGAACATGAAACTTAGTAACCATTATTCCAAGTTGTCTTTGGCATCATACTTGGGTTATTGAAACTACCTTCTTAACTTCACATTAGTTAACTCCCCTTATTAGTCCCTCCCTTCGAAAGGTACTATATTTATCAGTTCAACGTTGAATCCCTATTAGTTGTTTTTTGAATTTTTAATATTTTGTGGAGTTCTATAGTTTAAGATAGGGAAACTTTAAAATGACACATTATAGCATATAAATTATTTATTTTAAATTTGATTGGATATCAACATTGAAATGTTATTTCCATGGTGGTGGTGGGCATTAACACTTCAATGTAACACACACTGACATTTAATTAATGCAACCTGCATCGATTTAATTAATACATTGACATTGACATGAGGTGAGGTGGTGTTGTCTGCAAACATGAGTGATGGTGTTGCATGCAAACATGAGGCAGTCTGCATGAAAGGACCTGCCATGGCTGTGGACATATCTCAAAGTTTAAGCACCGCAAACTCTTCCTCTTGCTCCAGAATATCCACTACATGGTATTCCAATGGACCTACTTCTGCCCGAGCACCGTAAACTCCCCTTGTTCTAGAATATCACTGGCTTTTATAGTTCTCTACTAGAATACTCTTAGCAGTTATAGTTGTTGTGTACGTCCACGAGAACATAAGCTAGGGATTCTGATCCGGGATGGTTATAGTGGCCATGGCTATTTCCACTCCTTTATTTCTATAGGGGACTCCATTCTACAAACACAAGTTGTTATTGCACACATACGATTTTCAGGGAGTTATAGATTTCATAGATTTTGTATATTTATTTATTGAATGTTTTAGGTTAAAGCAATCTGCAAATCGCTTTACGTTTCATTTTCGATATACAAATCTGATACACTACATTTCTACTAAAAATTCATAAAAAGCTATCCTAAAAGTGGGTATCTAGTATGATATTATAAAAGTGAGTATATATTAAAGAGAATTGAAGGTTGATGGAGTGATAAAAATAATGAACTTTCAAAAACCCAAACCATTGTCCACTGGGAAATAATAATCTCGTCTAATTAATCTCTTGTTTTCAAACAATTTCGAAAAAATGCTAGATAGATTCATTTTTTGTGGCGAGAGAAGCTAGATGGTTCTGTCAACTAGCTACAATCATATTATTTTGATGTGTCCTTTTGGCTAGCATCGGATTAGGTTCCTGGACAAAGAAACCATAATGGTGCAAGACTCTACATGATGGATTGCTGATGAACGAGAAAGTAAGAAGCCAAATCAATGGATTGTTTTCCCAATAAACCAAGTAGAGGATTATATTGAGGATAGTGCCCATCTGTTTCTCTTGCTTAATATTTTCAATGACAACATTGCAGAGAAATTCGCTCTTCTTACAGAAAAGCAACACCATGGATAGAAGTATAGGTTTGCATTTCCGAGCCAGATCAATTTCTCTTCTGGCCTTTCAAAACATTTGTTGAATTGTTTTCGTGAATATATATAACCGTTGTATTGTGGCATTGGTCAGAAGAATAACAAGAAACAAATGAGTAATAATTGTTCTCCAAAGGATTTGGATTGGCATGCTCTTTTCTGTTCTTTCCATGTTCACCACAACTCTAACAAAAAACATGAGAACCCATGTAGAAAAAACTCATGGCTTACTAGACATCCCTAAAACTACAATCCCTGTCAGTTTTTTTTGGTTAACTGAGTTTGTTTGGATGGCAATAACAGAGATGTTTTATATAGTAGTAGTGCATAAATATTTCTATGATCAAATGATTGATAGCATGAGAAACTTGGGTATTGCCTTCTATCTCAGTGTTCTAGGTGTTGCCATTTTTTTGGGTAGTTTTCTCGTCACCATAGTTGAGGGGGTAAGTAAACAAAGAGGACACAAAGGATTGTTGGCCAACAATTTAAACATAGATAAATTAGTTTTTTTTTATTGGCTTTTGGCAGTACTTAGTGTCATATATTTATCCAACTATCAATTTATCCAACTATGTTTGTCTGGTGCAAATATACACATACAAAAATGTACGACAAATTACATCTGAAATGGAAGATTCCTCTGAAGTTGTTTAAGAGTGTCATAGGGTTTGAGCATGAATGCACCAAATAAAAACGCTATGATAAATATGTACATATTTCCATAGAAGCCAATTCATAAAAATTCATGAATACAATTTGAATATCATATTTTCATGGATTTTTCAGAACTCTAGCCTTACCCTCATGATTCTAGACAATCTGACAAGCTCATAATAATATTTCTATATGATACTTGGTCTTTACCCTCCTCTCATACAACCTCCTAAAGAAAGAGTCCATTTGTTCTTTGTGTGTTCTTCCAACTAGTATGGGAATGAGAACTACAGATGCTTGCTCCCTTGCTCTAAGTCGAAGAACATACTTGTAGGTTCAAACAAAACCCATTAGGTTACAAACATACCCTACCCCCTCTGGATTTGAACTTGTGACCTCTTATGAGGAAACACATGTTCTTAACCATTAGGCCCACTCAAGTTATATATACACATTATAAAATAATATATACATATTGCAAATTCGTAATGGGCGAATTTTTAGTGCTTTTAATACTATAGTATCATGTAATTTTATTATTATTAATTTTATAATTAAATGTTTTTATTTATCATGTTTATTAAAAATTAGGAATATCACAATTTTTTATAAATAAAAAAGATATTAAATTTTCTTTTAAAATCTTATAAATGAAAGACATATGTAAGTCTTCCAAAATTTTATTTAAACATGACTAACTCTTCCAAAAATTTATTTTTTACTAAATCATATAAAATTTAAGATAAAAATCTTATATATGCGAAGGACATTACAATCGACATTACACTCTCAAAGACATTACAATCTCTAAATGAAAGAGACATTACAACCTTTATATTAAACAAGTGTTGCATGGCAGCGTAGTCCCTGTCGGGTTGAATTGGGAATAAATGCATAGGGATGGGGAAAAAGTAGCGGAGGCGGATGGAAAATGCAGCAGAGATGTGGAAAAAAGCATGAATCACATGTGGTATCCATGCAATAAATGACACGTGGCCTATAGAGTCCCATTTATTTTTTGAAACTATATAATCCATTTTTCTATGTTCAAAATTTTCGCTCTTTCCAGTAGTGTGACTTGCTATGTTCGAAATTTTCGTTCCTACCTTGCATGTTTTATCTGTTCAATGTATACTTTCAACTGGTTAGAGTTAAGTACAATTTCGATAGACCATCTAGCATGTATGTCTCTATATGTACCAGGACAAAAAAAGTTATATGCATAGCAAGAGAAAAAGATATGCATGAGAAAAAGATAATTCAAATTAAATAAACACAATTTCTTGACATTCAACATAGTTGAAGATAAAAATTTATGAGCACATAAATATAAAAAGAGATAAAAAGTAGTTTTATTTGAAATGTATCAAAAAATAATATTCTCTGTTACATATTCCTAGAAATTTAAATGTGTTTGTCATATAGACTGGGATTGGGGCTCCCGCGGACCATAAGAGAAATATGTACAAGAAATAGGACTATGGAAAGAAGAAGTGGGAGATGATAACGTGTAATACGTGAGAAGAAGAAATTGGAAGGTATCAGTCTCTGGCTAGACATTTCTATTTAAAAAGGTGGAATAACTGGATTAATAAAAAAAGCAGGATGTGATCAATATAGACTTATAGTGATGGTACATATCACCCCCTTTGCTATTTTCTTGCTAATGCCTTTTTATTACTATAATCGATGGCTACTAGAATCATGCCAACTTCCTATTGCCTTTCATTAGCGACCTGCTTCAATTCCCTTTCGACCCATTCTTCAATGTAGCTTCTCAAGGGGGAGACGTTGATCTCGTTCCATATTTTTATGTTGAAAAATTCCTTTTATAATTCCCTTAGATCGATAGAAAGATTACGCAAAGCCTAATCAATTTCTTCATTATGTACCGAATAGTCGACTAGCCAGTTGTCCACGTCATCTTCACCAGATTCAAGGATGTTGTAAAACGTTTCTAAAGACAACGCCTTAAAAATATCAACTTGTTTATCGAAGTCTTGCCTAGTTAAGGGCAAGGAGTTGATGACTAACTTGGGGTCTTGGACCTCGTCGGTCCTTCCGGTTAAGTCTATTTTTCCAGCTTTGTGAATAATTTTTATTTTTTTGATATGGCTTATCCGCATGATTGGACAATGAGATGCAGGTTCTTCACTTTCTCTTTCCAGCATGCATTTAATTGAGTGATCTGGTTTTTGGAGGGAAGATGTTGTCTTCTTCTCGTTTATGTCATCTTGTTGACATGGGTGCCAAAAGGAAGGACAGTGTCTAAATAGAAATGTTCTTCATTTTTTAGATTCGCCTGCAAATGTTCGAGCAAAGTATGTTCCCTCATTCCAAGGGAAGCCATACTTTGTGATGCTTCCCACACCTCAGTAATTAGTTTCATTCTTTTCCTGATATTATTCTCCACATATCCTCTACATGATGCAAGGAGGCTGGAGGATCCTTTTAACTTGGCTGCAGGGGTGGCAGGCATGGCTATTTCTAAAGGACTGGCAAGAAATGGCATAGGAATCAAAGCTTCCTCCAATTTCTTGACTCTGTCCTTCAGTCTGACATTCTCGGCCTCAATGCCTCCAATGGAATAATCAAGTGCATCTATGGTTTCTCTATGAAGTCGAGAGATTTGGGACTGATGCATGTTTGCAAGGTCAACCTTTGAACGAGATTTTCCTTTCTTATTTTTTACATCTCTCTTTTCAATAATTAATTTTTTAGACTCGCTGTCAAAAACAACGATTTGGAACACGAGGGATTCATCTTCATAAAAAATTTCGGTATCAGCTATGTCCATTAGAGGACTATGTTGGATCGCATCTTCAAGTTGTTCAAGGTTGTGGAATAAACTATCCATATTAGTCTCAAGTTCCATGTTCTCACTCTCAATTTCGGGCTCTTTCACCTGCCCTACAATTTTTTTCCTCTTCTTATCCACGGGAAGCTTGTGAGAACTATCAATTTTAGGGTGAGTAGGGTTGTTATCTCCTCCTCCATTTGAATAATTTTGGGTTGCTTTCTTGATGTGGTGGGTCGTTGGAGCGATGCTCCGGGATGTCGTACTTTTGGGAGCGTTATCCGCCGATTGAACACTCTTCTCACTGGGGCCTTTTCTGTTAGCCTCTTTCTCATATACAATCATTAAGTCTTAATATACCACCTTTGTATATTTTACATACTAGGATATAGTTGTTATCCTAATTGTGTTTCTAGATTCCTATATTGTCTCCTCCTACCTTATCTCCTGATGAGGTGTCGATGTGAGAACAATTGAGGTGGTTTCATTATTGTATTATATATTTGTATCATTAAGATGAATACAATGTTAAGAATTATGGCTTGAGGCCTTTTCCACCAATCTTCTTGTCCTAATATTCTTATGCTCAATTTCTTCAATTGGTATCATAGCTTCTTAGTTCTTAAGGGTCTGGTAGTGTTGAGAGGCAGGAATAGAAGTAGAGAGGTAGATAGTATTTGTTGAGTGTATAGTTGCAATTATTTTGTAACCGCAAACAAAGAGCAAGGGTTTTGAATATGCAATTTTGACTGGAGATTCTAGATAGCCTGCTTGAAGCCGAGAGTTATTTTTTCAAGTTATTTTGAGCGTGGAGCAGAAGAGTGCCTAGAGCCTAGCAAAAGGAGTCATCACCAAGAATTAGTTGTATGCAGTGCCCTTCCAGAAGAGGTGCAAGAGCAAGGAGAAAATCTCGATGCAGATTGAAGAGGCCACTTGCAGATTGGAAGAAGAAGCAGAGATCCTTCATTTATTGCCCACTTGTCTGAGTCACGGATCTAAAGAAAGGAAGACATAGATCTAGTGTAGAGGCTGCTCAAATATCCAATGATTTGAACCTCCATGAGCAAGAGCATAATTTAATTTTCCTTTAGCAATTCCTACGTGCCATATTCTGGATTGGTTGAAAACAAATCGATAAGTTTTCCAGCTTTACAAAATTTTATTCAAATTCTAATCGTCTAGTAAGCCAAATATTCAAATGAGATTTGTAGAAAGTTGTCAAAAGTCTCACAAAGAACCGATGGATATAAAGTTCCAATTCTACAAGTTCACGCCTTCCTTCTAGAGGGTTTGGTTTATGAATTGTATAGATCTAGTTTAGATCTATTTTATCCCTAAGAACTCATTCACAACTATAATATCAGGTTTTTGATTTGTTTTCAAGTTTTAAATAATATACATCAGTGTGCACTCATATTTTTAGCTCCTATCGATATTGGCATCGATCTTAGATCCATAGACCCAATCCCTGGATAATAAAAAAAGATAAAAATCATGTTGTCGATCGTGTAACATCCATGATTGATCATTGATAAGTTTTTTTTTTTTGTTATCTCACCTTTAGCTTCTCTGTATGTGATTATATTAGCATAACATTAATAACATTCCCCCCCCTTAAGGGGCTTGGTAATCATCCCATGATAGTGATTTGTGGATGCCATTAAAGATCAAATGATGAAGCTCAAGGATAAGAAGCATGTATGATGATTGAAGCACACATGCATATACAACCACGAGGTTGCAGGAAAGTCAAGATAGTGGGAGAGGGCGTGACAAATTTCAAGCAAGGAGAAGTGCCCATATGATCCACTATTCTCACCAATAAATTATTCTGGGCATTAACAACATGATGAGACAAGTTGTGAATTCATGACGGAGCCATCCAAATCTGAAGCATGAGATCTAGGCGCTCACGGTGAGGTCGATCTTCCAAACAACTGATCTAAGTTTTTTTGGTTTTGAGGCTGATTAAAATTGTTGTCAAAGAATTATGTGTCGATAAAACATTTTGCGTCAAACATACATAGACTTGTATCTTGAATAGTCTTCTATCGTCATAAAGTTCCTTCCAGTTTAAAGGATGGCTTTCTCCTCAACATCCGAGATTTGTTAATAGCTTTGTTTCATGGCCCTCCATTATTGTAGCCGCCCACTTGTTCTTGAGTTATTGTTTATGATTTTGTTCTGATGAGAATTCACTCTCAGATGGTCTTTGAGAACTAATATTTTACATGAGCTGAGTTGAAAGTCATGAGATCTAGAGACATGGAATAATTTTAATGAACTTAATATTTGTGGCAGTTTGTTAAACATGCATGACTGAAACAAAGATTAATTTGTTTAATCTGTTGTATAAAATTTTAATGGGTGAATCTGGCGACCTTTAAAAGGTTTGAAGTATACTATTGTATATGGTTGGCTAGTTGTAGGTAGTTATTACTCTTCACTTCTATTGAATGTCTGGCACACACGAATTTTCTCAAAGTCACCAACAATCCAATCCAGTGAAGAAACAATGTCCCAGCAATCAGATCCTTTCACAGATCCGTCCATCCAAACTTCTTCTCTCTTCCCAACCTCGCGGGCAGTGCCTTCCATCTGTAGATCAAACATAAATTTTTCAAAGTGAATAACAGGAAATCTGCTCCATAATGTAACGTATATTATACTAAAGTACCACCGATCTCTAGCTCACCCCACAAATTTTCCAAGTATTCAATACACAATCTAGTGAATCATGGAAGACTGTCAACACTGATTGACATGAAGGATCTCCAGAGATATTTGGAAATTTTTCAACCAACAATATTCGGTCCAAATTCCACAAACCTATACAACACTAACACATGAGAATCCCACTTGCATACATGTGCCATCACGAAAGGAAAATATTTCCATCAATCTACAAAACAATCATAAGTCTGAGCAATAATACCAGCAAAGGGAGCTACTTTGAAATTGGGAGTTATAAGGAAAAGACAAAGTGACAATTTCAAAAAGGGCAGAAAGAACATGATTTTAAAAGTGAATTTTTTTATGTTGTAATTCAAAGTATTTTTTACTTTGAGAGGGGGATGAGTGTTAAGAGCTAATTGTATTTGGGAGATGTCATAAGAAGGTATATCCATAAGGAAGACCATATTTATGTTGTTTTTGAGATGTGATGACAAAGATTGTAATTGAAAAGTGAATTGCTCTTAGATGTAAGAGATCATTGTATTAAGAATAATAAAAGTTAACTTTTTTGTGGTGTTGAAGTGTCCTAGATCCACCCGAAATTGAATAAGGGGATCTTAGGTACACCTTGTGTAGTGTGTGTTGGTGATTTTCTAATGGTTGTATTATGAGCTAGTTTAGGTCTAGTTTTGACACTATCCCACATACATGGAGTACAAAAAAGGTTAATGAAATAAGCACAAAATTAATGATAGTGAAGCACATACATTCAAGCACAATCAAAGCTCTCAATTAATAAGCAACGAAGATATCAAATTGGCAATCACATCAACATTGGACACATCAAGATCATAATCAAGGATTCAAAGCATCATCAAATTTGAAGATTAATTCAACTTAAGAATCATGATTTATTCTAACTTGAAAATAGTATATTTTTGTAAGTAATCAACTCAAGTTGAATTTCTTTATAATTGGGTGCATTCTCGGTTGAGCCCGACACCCAAGATTCATTATAATTTGAGTCAAAATTGGCAAGGTTGAGTAGTTTAACTCAAATCATTGTAAACATCACAAGTTTGGATGCATTTTCGGTGGTAACTGACATCCTCAACTTTCTGGAAGAAAGTTCAAGTGAGCAGGTACAAGAAAGCCAGAAGATCAAGTGAACGAGAGGTTCAAGCAAGCGTGTTCAAATGGAGTGAAGTCATGAATTAATAGAGTTTTTGAACACTCTAATAAACACCACTAAATTTAACAGAATGATAATGAACAAATAAACTCTTCAATCAGTGATAACTTGTTTTCAAGTGACGCAAGCTAAAGTTATACTTCTTCAAGAACAATCCCATCTATCGAATGATAAGTTGATAGAACTCAAAGTCAACAGCCAGTGAAGTTTTCTGAACTAGTTTTTGTTCAGAAAAATCCTCTCTATGATGATAATGATGATCAATAGTTAATGAAGGATAACATCAACAAGCCAACTTCATAAGCAACTTCCAATGAGAATGAATCGCAAGCAGAAGATGCCAAAGCACAAACTGATACAACAAGTATAAGTGAAAGTAAATGTGAATCACATCATCAAGTACAACATGATATTTCCAAGTCCATCATCAGACCTTGGGAAGAATTACAGTTCAATAGGAATCGACATGGCTTAGGATATGAAAATAAAAAAAGTTTCCATATTCCAAATTACTCCAAACCAATTTTGTTTGTGAGCGCTGGATTCCTTCAAGAAAATTCAACTTCTAATGTTGACGATCAGGATGTTAAGTGACAACATTGTAATTGAGTTGGTCACAAGGAGAATCAGTTTTTTGATCTCCATCCTTGCCAGCATTGTGGCAAGCATAACCATTCTTCAGACAGATGTTCAACACTGAAGAAACCTTCAAGATTGAATATTCACTATGAGTGGATTGATCCTCAGAAATGTTCATCAACAACCAAGTGATTATATAAGTCTTACCGTAGAATTCAATCTCGAGTAAAGACCAATCTTAAAATTTGTGTACCTGACATAAGTGGTCCCCTTATGGCGTAGATTTCGAGCATGGCCCTCACAGGACGAGATAACATGTGGTTTTTTCTGCATGCCCACTTTGTGTTGTACTCAAATGGAACAAGTATGGTACTCTCTTGAGCATAGAAGGAGGGAGTACAATGATGAAACTCTCATGCACCTTAAGGGGGGGAGTTCAAAATTACAGTGACGATGGTTCATGAAACCAGTTGTGGTCTTTCCTTTCAGTTGACAAAGGGGAGAATTGATGATGGAATTGAAGATGGTTGTCAGACAAAAAGTTTCGACAACAACATACAACAAATATGCCAGATGGGCATCAAATTTTCCATATGGGCAACTATAGTCTGTAGATGGCAGATTTTGGAAAAATGATGGTTCTGTATTGAATCATACACTAGGATGTTGATTTTGAGAGCAATGATGTGGACATTTGGTTCACCTAGATGGTCATTGGACCTAGCAGAGGACAGATGGATCCTTATGTATTGCAGCTTGGCATTGGTTGAGTTGTCAGGAATTTCTAGGGATGTGTCAAAATTGCAGTTGATTCAATTCTCTTTGTTCACTCTCATCATATTGGAGTTCACATCAATGAAGAAATTGTTTTCATTCTGTCTCACATGATTACACAATGAGATTTTCTAGATTTCTCAACATCCAAATTTGGCGGTTTTTTAGGCAGTTCTTCATTGTGGCTCAACTCAGGGGTTTCAACACGAAGACATGGATATATACCAACTTATGCACCTGCTTTGTTGGTATTTTTGTTTGGACTTATGATTGAGGGGGGGAATGTTAGCCTCTTTCTCATATACAATCATTAAGTCTTAATATACCACCTTTGTATGTTTTACATACTAGGATATAGTTGTTATCCTAAGTGTGTTTTTAGATTCCTATATTATCTCCTCCTACCTTATCTCTTGATGAGGTGTCAATGTGAGAACAATTGAGGTGGTTTAATTATTGTATTATATATTTGTATCATTAAGATGAATACAATGCTGAGAATTATGGCTTGAGGCATTTTCCGCCAATCTTCTTATCCTAATATTCTTATGTTCAATTTATTCATTTTACATGTTGCTTGTACAATTCAGTGGTGCTTTGCAGTGTGTCTAGGTCGTCGGCATCAGAAGTATGAGTGTTGTCGCCGGTGTCTTTGTTTTCACTCAGGTGTTTCTGGAGAAAAGAATTTTCGAGGCCAAGTGTAAGTAAATGTTCTAATTTTATTTTATTAATGTCGAACCCTCTTAGGATTTCAACATATATTAGGTTAAAGTTGTTGAAATGGGATGCAAATTCGTCAATTTTGTTGACGTTCCTCAACACGAAGTCCCCGAATTTCCAAGGCAGAGGAATGAACTTTTTTTCTTCTTCTCATGGAATAGATGCAACCAGTATTTGTATTTCCTTATTATTTCTGTAAAAAACATTATGTCTGTAATGTGACATGGAAGGAGAGTAGGTTTTTCCTTGGAGCCAAAAATCCTTATCACACTGTAATTATCCATTTGTTCAAGTGCCCAATTCCTGTCCAAAAAATTGGTTGTCTGGTCAGATATGCGGGGAGCATCTTCTCCTAACAATAAAACTTTGAAAATAGAGACAAAGATATTGAATTTTCCATAAACGAAAAATGACAGAACCATAGGTCCACTTGTGGGTGCAGGACCTAAACACGACAAAGTGAAAAAAAAAAATAGCTCCAACTGTCGGCGCAGGACCCCAACCCTACAAAGCTGAAGTAAACAAAATAAAACAACAAGAAACAAACCAACGAGTAAGCACGAACAGACACAATTGTAGCCCCAGGACCTCAATCTCACAAACTTGAGCCAAACAACAACAAGCACCAACCAACGAACCAATGAACCAGTGAACAAGCAAAAATCACTGAACCAGTAAACAACATATGTATCTCCAACGATTACCAAATTACAACGCAAGAGCAAAAGGAACTGAAAACATATGACGAGCATGCCAGTAGAAATAATTAAACATTCTTACTTGCAAACTGCAAATATTGAACAACAAAAAGAAATGAAATTATGGCATCGAACCTTACTTCGAAATGATGAACGAAAGAAGCGCAGGTCGAATTGTGGGTGCAACACCTGGACCCTGCAAAGTAAAAAAAAAACAACTCCAGTTGCACATGAAGGACCCCAACCCTGCAAATTTGAAGTAAACAAAAACAAGAAACAAGCACCAATAGGTCCAACCGCAGGCGTAGGTCCTCAACCTTGCAAAGTTGAACCAAACAACAACAAGTTGCAACCGACGAACCAACGAACAAGAAGCACCCACCAAACTAGAAAACAATGTATGTATCTTCAATTGTGACCAAATTGCATTCCAAGCATAGAAGAAGTATGAAACATACAAAGGCTATGCAACTGGCGTTGGAAAACAATATTGTCCAAATTCACTGCAACATTGTATGGAAAAATTCGAGGAAAAATGTACTCTGAGAAGCCAATTTAGGTAAACATTTAAAGTTGTCAGGTTGTTTAAGGGACTCGCGGTATGAAAACATTTAAGTTGTCAGGATTGTTTCAGGACCTCGTGCCATTTAAACATTTAAGTTGCCAGGCATATTCAAGCACCTCAAAAAAAGTGTCAGTGCTCTAAACCTTTGGTATGTAAACATTTCAATACAAATAGAAATAGTAATAAAAGGACATATTAATATGAAGTCAACAAATTATCGATCGCTATAGTCCCTCTAAACCTTCAACGGGAACTAATAATAAAAAAACATTAAAAAACAACGTCGATGCTCATAACTTTCAATATGTAAACATTTCAGTGAAAATGTAATAAAAATTAAAAAAGAGCGTCTAAGCTCAAAACTTTGGATATCTAAACATTTACAACATTGGGAACATCGAAGTTGGAAATAAGACCNCAAGGCCTGGTAAGAGAAGGTTTCTGGGTTGAATTCCCAGTTTACCTTTCTGGACAGAGACAGTTTTGGAAACTGACAGCAATGTGCTATCGCAAAAACCAAGTAGGATGACATATAAAATTTCTTCTCCTTTTTGAGGCTTGACAGTTGGGAATAGATTTCATGGGAAATTAGCTTCCCGCAATAAAAAATGGCTTGTTACTTCACTGTGAAATACAAAATATAAAGAACCATGCGAGAAATGGTTGTTGTGGATTCTTGTCCCGTTATTCATGTAAACAACCATGCAATTTCCCGGAATGGATTTCTAAATGAACTAACCTGCAAGTTTGTGATATCTTCAGGAACTACCATTGAGTCTTCAAAGAACTCGGGAAAGAGGTCCAATCTGTTGTTATGATTTCTTAGGAACTTCTTGGAGTCTTCTCCTCTGAATGTCAATGTTGGCTCTGACAATCTTAACATTTGGCGGAAGACCCGAGGTGACAAAGAAACATAAGAGTGGTCCCACAGTGGAATAATTATTTGTCCTGAAATATATTTTTTGGCGCACCAAGACACCATCTTCTTACAGTCAAAAACTTCAGAGACATAGCCTGCACGAGCAATCCCAGAGGTCTAAATTATTTCGTTATGGGTAGAAGGGGATGAGTAGTAAGAATATGCCCTGGACCATTGGAAGTTATGATCCTCGCGCCCGAAGATGTTCATTGTATCTCCACATAACTGTTGTCGATATGGTGCCACAAGTTTATGAGAACATCCGTTTTCTCCAGACGATGCTTGAAATGAACAGTTGGAGGGGATAATATAACCCTCCGCAAATGTTGGTTCAATGTGTGTGAATGGGAAATCTCCTCGAGCCTTTCGCTCATTAATGGAAATCTCTATGGGTGTTGCATGATGATATTTTAGCACTAAATATTACTTATTTCATACTTAGAAGTGTGAAGGTGGCGGGTACGATGAAGAAAAATTAAGGATTGGAAGTTTCGTGAATGTGCAAACCCGACGACGTGTGAACAACATTCCATGATGTTTGAAATTAACACTCAGAAGGGATAATATAAACCCTCCGCAAATCTTGGTTTAATGTGTATTAATGGGAGATATCCTCGAGTTTTTCACTCATCAATGACAATCTATACGGTTCCTACATGATGAGATGTTAGGATTAAAGCCTACTAATTGGANATTTTTTATTATAGACAAGTGCGAAGGTGATACTCAGGAGAGGTGAGTGTCTGACAGTCAAATTGTATGTCTCAGATTTTTTTACTACAAAACACGTAAAATTGAAGAGGACATGATGGGGCAGTTCAACGGCCTATTTGTATATTTGCGGAATTCCGGGAAAGTGGATAAGTATGGAATAGGGAAACGGTCGGTCGGAGTCATTTCAAAATTAAGGATTGAATATTTCGTGAACGGGCCAACCCGACTATGCACCAACGACATTCCATGGTGTTTGAAATTAACACTCGGAAGGGATAATATAACTCTCCAAAAATATTGGTTTAATGCGTATTAATGGGAGATCTCCTCAAATCTTGGTTTAGCATTAAATATTTCTAATTGCATACTTAGAAATAAGACCTTATATATATATGTTTTTATAAACAATCTTTTTTATTATAAATAAGACTCTTTTGTATATACATAAGTATGAAAAGCAGTTAGACAGGCTTGAAAGTAGGGTTGCAAGGGATACAAAGGAGAGGTGAGTGCCCGATGGAAAATTATATGTCTTTATAATATATATATATATATATATATATGTTTTTATAAACATGTTTTTATTATAAACAAGTGTGAAGGTGACGGGGAAGAGCAAGTAAGGAATGACTAAGTATGAAAAGCGGTCGGACGAGTTTCAAAATAGGGCTACAGGGGATTCTTAGGAGAGATGAGGGCCCGACGGTCAAATGGTCTCAAAAATTTTGATTGAAAAAGGAGTAAAAGGGAAGAGTGCATGATGGGTCATTCCAGTGACTGGTTTGTATATTTGCGGAATTCCGAGTGTTGTTTGCAGGTTGCGGAACTATGGAAGGGAAATATTAATCCCGCCTGTCTGGGAATCCATAATCGAAAAAGTAGCTAAGTGTGGAATAGGGAAATAGTTGGTCAGACTCGTTTTCGCTAATATATTGAAATTTGTAATAGATATTCCATTACCTGACAAGATCGTTTATGCATGTATATCGTGGAATTTTGGTTGTTGTTTGCAGGTCACAGAACAATGAAAGGGAAATTTTGAACCCCCTTGTCCGAGAACCCGCAAGGGGAAATGGTCGGTGGAATTCGTTTTCACTAATATATTGATATTTTTAATAGATATCCCATTACCTGGCAGGATATTTTTTGCATGTTTATGGACAAGTTTTGTAGGGACAGTTATTATGACGGTCTCCTCGAGGCATGGTGAAATGTCAGCATTAAACCTCATTTATTGCATGTTGATTTTTCAATAATCTAGGTTAAGCATGAATTTCATTCAATTTCATCATTTGTCTTAACCATGAACAATAATGTTGCAGCAACCAAGATCACAAGAAGAAACACCATGCACAAGAACACAAGAAGTATCCTGTGAAACCCTTCTCAACAAGGGAAGAAAACTTAGCCAAATCCTTTTCTATATTCTTCAAGAGAAACACCTTCACCACCAAGAAAATCTATCACACAAGAGGATGCTCAAACCCTAGAATACTAGCGCCCAAGAGAGGTGCGCACTTTTCCCAAGAAGGTGTACTTGTTGAAATTTCCAAACTTGTATGTGGGATATGTTTCCACAATGGGGAATATTCCTTTACTTATATTATACTTTTCCTATCAACAAAAGTGTCTATTGGCACAACAGGGCCGACCTCACTAAGTCACATTATAATTAATATTAACTAAATTAATTATCTTTAACATTTATTACTAATCACATTAAGGTGGGGCCGACATGTACCCTTTACATTACAATTAGGGTTATAGGCAGATATGACTCTTGAAAAATATATCAAGGGATCTTATACACCCACTAGTGCTCATCCACTAGGGGCACATCCATAGGGATTTCCATATCTCTCGCTTATTTCATTACACAGGAGAACCTGTTCTTCACACATTCACCTGTGCTCGTCCATAGGCACGTCCACTCAAAAAATATTCTTTCCCACTTCATCACACAGGAGAGTCATCTGGAGTTTCTCATCAACTCTGCTGCTCAGAGAAGGCTAATACATCATCTTCATTTTTGTTCTCATGATGATGCACCCAACACTTTTGGATTTCACACGTTCACCTTGTGCTTAGCCACAGACACGTCTAACTCAATAGATCGCCTTTCCCAATGGATAATCATCTGGAGTTCTTTTCAACTCTCTGAATGGAGGAGGTCATCTCTACGTTCCAACTCTATCTCAGGTAGGAACCACGTACCCTTCTTAGGGGATTTCTCTCAGGTTTGTAAGTTGCAGAAAGACTCACATAACTGCAATGATCCACATCTCACAGGTTTGTAAGTTGTAGAATGTCTCACATAGTTGAAATCATCAACACTCCCTCTCAACTAGGGAGGCAGTCTTCATCATTCCAAGTCTCACACGGATGTATTTTGAATTTTGTCTTGGCTAGAGTCATCAATACTCCCTCTCAACTAGGAAGGTGTTCTTCACCAAATTTGTTGGGTGAAGATGTCTGCAATCTGTTCAGGTGTAGGAAAGTACTACATGTGTATGATTTTCCTCTACATCATATCTTTAATATAAGGATATTTTATCTCATCGTGTTTCGATCCATCAAGAAACATTGGGTTCTCAAGGATATTTACACATGGATCTTGGTTGTCATCATAGGATCCATATCATGGTCAAGTAAATATGTCAAAAGCTTGTGAATCCATATTGCTTCGCACACTCGATGCTATATACTCTGGCTCTGTGGTTCTCAATATCATAGATTTTTGTTTCCTGCTGCATCAGGAAACCATGGCAAACTTCACAGTATAAAATCAACCGGATGTGCTCTTCCGGTCCACTGTACTTTCTGCTCAATCTGAATCGGCATATCCTACAACTTTAAGTTCACACTAGAGGCATATCTCAGGCCATATCCAATTGTGCCTCGAATATATCTCAATACATGTTTTGTTTTTGTCTAGTAAGTTTGTCTCGGTTAACTCGTGAAATGAATAAGCACATTCACTGCATGACATGAATCAAATCTGGTGTTAACCAGATACATCAATGATCCAATCAGTTGTGGATCAGTCTCATTTGAATCATCATCAATCTTATTCTTTAAATCCATCATGGTGGATTTTGCATTCTGTCATGCTGAACTTCTTTAATATTTCCACTGTATATTTTCCTTGACTTAGGAAAATCTCATTGGTCCTCTTTCATACTTCTTGTCCCAAGAAGTAGTGCATCATACTCAGATTCTTCATCTTGAATTCAAAAGTCAAGAACAACAGGGCTTTCTGAATAAGTTACCAAAAGGTAGGCCTTTATCATCCACATTGAAATGATATAGGTTTGGATCAACAATACTCTAGTTGTACTCCAAACTCATCAATAATTTATCTGTCTGATATAGTTTCCAGCTCATGGAAGGTAGTATGGATGGAAGTGTATCGGGTTTATTGGATCAAGTGTCTCATCATAGACAACTGCCTCTGTTTGTGAGAAACCTCTAGCTATAGATCTCATTTTTGTATTTCTCGACACTTCCATCAGCTGCATGCTTGATCTTATAGATCCACTAGGAAGTTACCACAAACTTCCCTTCTGGTCCTTGAATAATATCTTATACATCATTCTTTAAGATATATTGGTATTCTTTTGTTATGGCATCTTTCCATACCTGTTCTTGTGTTGCGTCTCTAATACAAGGAGGCTTAGCATCAATGAAGTGGATCATGACTGAAGGATAGCTCAAAAATATATTTTCCTTTCTCAGGATGTGCCTTGAGAGGTTTGTATGTTTCTCTGCCTCTTACAAAGTGAGTCTAGGTAGGCCTTTTATGCCTTACTGAAATATCTATGAACATATAAAATGGAACAACTGGATTAATGTATGTCTCCCTATGAATTGATGAAGGGGGAGAAGGTATTGTCTTACTGTCAATCTCCATCTGAGATTCTCTGGATCTTTGAAAGATTATCTCTTCTTCAAGGACAAAATCTCTGCTTGTCTCAATCTGTCTCTGACCAGGGATGTCTTTTGAAGATTCACTTTATCCTTTCTTTCTAAAGGATCTAGTTTGGACTTCTTCTCTTGGGGTACATGAAAATACATTGGGCACCCAAATAACCTGAAGTGTTCAATATTAGGCTTCATTCCGGTGAAGACTTATGTTCTGAACATATACTGTGTCATGCATGTTTCTGCCCATGGAATCCTAAAAAGATTCTGATCATGCATTATTGCATTAGTTGTCTCAATGATGGGTCTATTCTTCCTCTTTCTCAAATATTTTTTACTCCTTCTGAGTCAAGTGACTTCCTCTGAAGGATAAGAATCTTCCTTTGTTCTTAACTTGTCGGGAACTAGAAAACAAGAGGAACCAAAACAAGAATATCTCCTAAAGGAGAATAATGAGTACATCTCTAGAATCAAAACAATTTAAGGATTGTTGCCCCATCTACAACACCTACTTGTAGCAAACTTTAGAAATATAGGTTAGAGGAATGAAAAATACAACAATCAAACCCAGAGTCTTCACTTCTAGTGTGTCGTTCCTCTGAATGCACTAAGGTTCCTTTGGATCCATGACTTCAGAAAAAGGTTCCTTCATCCTGCAATTCCCCTCATGACAGTGATACAGATAATATATATATAAGTGCACACCTGAGGATAATGATATGTTGATTTCTTCATTTCTTTGCTGTATTGTTTTCCTGGATCTATTTTTTCTTGAATCATCAAGCTTTTCTCCCATTATGTTTTTGCTCATTTTTGGATTCTTCACAAACCCTTGTCAACTTGGCTAGTAAACCTAACAGCTAGGCTAGTCTAGCACTTTTATTTTTATTTGGACTTATGACTGCCAACAATAAGCCTTTGAAATATAGGATAAAACTGGTGAGCTGAAGAGCTCCTTCAAGGAATTGCAGAAACCCTAATTATGATTTTTTTGCAAAAATTAGTGAAACCCTAGAAACCCTAGGGCCAAAAAGTCAGAATGGTCAAAAATGCAATCTGAATCTTTCTCAAGGTGTGTTGAATGAGTCTGTACACTCCTATGATAATTTTATCCCCAATGCCCAAGTTCCAAGTGCTAAAACACTCAAAAGAAGGGGGTTGTACAGATTTTCTGGAAACCCTAGGAGGGTCGTACGGTTCTGCAGAAGAGGAGGGATGACTGGTAAAATCTTGTGCAATGGGTTCTTCAAGACCTATGCTCTGATACCATGTTGATTTTTCAATAAGTTAGGTTATTATGAAGTTCATTCAATTTTATCATTTGTCTTAACCATGAACAATAATGTTGCAACAACCAAGATCACAAGAAGAAACACCATGCACAAGAACACAAGAAGTATCCTGGGAAACCCTTCTCAACAAGGGAATAAAACCCAGCCAAATACTTTGCTATATTATTCAAGAGAAATACCTTCACCACCAAGAAAACCTAGCACACAAGAGGGTGCTCAAACCCTAGAAGACTAGCACCCAAGAAAGGTGCGCACTTTTCCAAGAAGGTATACTTGCTGAAATTTTCAGACTTGTATGTAGGATATGTTTCCACAATGGGGAATCTTACTTTACTTATATTAGACTTTTTATATCAACAAAAGTTTCTATTGGCACAACAAGGCCGACCTCACTAAGTCACATTATAATTAATATTAACCAGATTAATTATCTTTTACATTTATTACTAATCACATTAAGGTGGGGCCGACTTGTACCCTTTACATTACAATTAGGGTTACAGGCAGGTCTAACTCTTGAACAATATAGCAAGGGATATAATACACAATCTAGTTCTCATCCACTAGGGGCACATCCATAGGGATGTCCATATCTATGGCTCACTACATTACACATGAGAACCAGTTCTTCACACGTTCACCTGTGCTCATCCACAGGCACGTCCACTCAACAAATCTTCTTTCTCACTGCATCACATAGGAGAGTCATCTGGAGTTTCTTGTCAAATCTGCTGCTTAGAGGAGGCTAATAC
>SNQJ01S0037777.1:146109-156722 GCA_010110895.2 Picea sitchensis
TAAGACAATTTCATTTCAAGCATTCCACATGAGAATTCATGAAATATATTCCTTCTCAAAGAGATTTAGGGTAATTTCATTCCAAGCATTCTATATAACACTTCATAAGGAATATATTAGACAAGAAGATATATATACCTTTAAACTAGTAACTTAGTAGGGATGTATAAAAGACGCTAACTAGTAAGCATAATCGTTCAAGTGGAATTATGAGTTCATTCTTTAACTTACATAAATAACTTAGTAGGGATGTATAAAAGATGCTAACTAGTAAGTATAATCGTCTAAGTAGAATTATGATGTATGAGTTCATTCTTTAACTTACATAAATATAGAGGGTTTGAGATAACTATAAAAAGGTAAAACCTTTAGATTTGATTATCTTTCGGTAGAGAGGATGAGGACGATTATTTTGATGTCTTTCAATGTTTTCTGACATAGTGGATCTGTTTCTAAAGCTATTAAATGGAGGTAATGATCTAAATATAAGTTGTTGTCTTAAAATATTTCAATTATCCAATAATTAAACATAATAATTAAACATGATGTTCCTTTCAAACTTCTAAGACATCAATTTTAATTTAGATAAAATTAAAGAAAACACACCCTTAAGACAACTTTTCAAAGCAAGGGGAAAAGGGTCAAGGCCCAAATTTCTATCTCCCATTCCATTACGAAATACAACAGGTGTTTCCATGTAGCTTAGTCCCTGCTATTTAGGTTTGGAAATGGACAATAAAACTAAATTATATAATTTGTAATAAACACTACAAAGATAATGTTTGATATTTGAATTGCAAAGATAATGTTTGATATTTGAATTTGAAATTATTTAGAGTTGGTTTTTACTTAAGTATTTCATCCATCTTCTTATTTGTTGGACAAAAGATATATGTTGCAGTGCAATCAATGTATCGATGTATTGGGGAGAAAATTTATTGAACACAACACATTGTGCAAGTGAACTTATAGGCCTGTATAGGTAAACTAGCAACTAAATTGGGGTTGTTCTAGATTTAGAAGAACCAGTTAGAGCACTACAAGATCTAGAGTTAAAAAAAATAAAATAAAAAGTAATGGTTGAGTTTTGAAAGTAAACATATCAACAAAACATACCAAATTTATAAAAGTTTATTGTTAGCGATCTTTTCTTAAAGGTAATATGCAGATTCATTTCTCAATTGAAGACGAAGGTTCTAGTCTGTCGATAGTACAATCTTCGATGATAAATAAATACTATAAAAATGAAAATGGGAGAAAAACTACAATATAGTAAAACACAAATATGACCAAGCACTATAAGAGTTTTAAAGAAATATTTCCAGTTATCAAAAAACCTCAATGGTATTTGAGGGGAAAATCGTTGTCCAATTCAAAAAAAATCGATCACTATTCCATTAAAAAAACTGAAAATTATCTAATAATTATGTTTCTTGACAATAAGAAAAGACAGTCTTGCCCACACATTGTATTGTTAATCCATAGTCTTCAAGCCTTCCACCATGTTGTATTGTTAATCCACAATCCTCCCCTCTTTTAGGTGTTCTTGAGCCTGCACAATCCACTTAATTGAAACTTATTCCAACACAATTCAACTGCACATGCATTCTAACACATCAACACAACACTAACTGGAAATCCGACTCATAATAGTTTTCATACACTCACACCATTAATTTCTCTGTTTGGTGCATCTTCATGATAATTGTCATGTCATCTCTCCATTTGGTACATTTTCTTGATAATTATCATGTCATATGCATAATCATTACCATCCACTCACACCTGTATTATTGACCATTAATTTCCCTTTTGGTGCCTGAGCATAATGTACAACCCAGGCCCAGGCCCACATTATTGGCCATTTGATTTCCTCAAAGCTCGTTAACTCTATGCATTACTAAATGCACGTTTCTAGACTTTGGATAGGTTTGTCTATTGTAATGTCCTCCTCATCTGTAAGATTTTTATATGTTAGTACCTGCCAAAGGCACAAAGGGACTATAGCAATCGATAATTTGTTTACTTCATATTAATATGTCCTTTGACTATAAATTTTTGCATCATCTGTATTGTTCGTACTATAGAAGTAAAATCATTATTTTTATATAATAAAAAAACCCTTATATGTCATCGTCTTATTGGACAATATATTGGAGGTATTATTGCCAGCTTCGTTGTTCCCAATGTTGTAAATGTTTAGATATCCAAAGTTTTGAGCTTAGACGCTCTTTTTTAATTTTTATTACATTTTTACTGAAATGTTTACATACCGAAAGTTCTGAGCAACGACATTGTTTTTTAATGTTTTTTTATTATTAGTCCTTGCCGAAGGTGTAGAGGGACTATAGCGATCGATAATTCGTTGACTTCATATTAATATGTACTTTTATTATTATTTCTATTTGTATTGAAATGTTTACATACCGAAGGTTTAGAGCATTGAAACTTTTTTTGAGGTGCTTGAATAGGCCTGACAACTTAAATGTTTACATGGCGCGAGGTCCTGAAACATGCCTGACAAATTAAATGTTTGCATACCGTGAGGCCCCAAAACAACCTGACAACCTTAAATGTTTACCTAAATAGGCTTCTCAAAGTACATGTTTCCTCGAATTTTTCCATACAATGTTGCAGTGAATTTGGACAATATTGTTTTCCACCGTCGGTTGCATAGCCATTGTATGTTTCATACTTCTTCTATGATTGGAATGCAATTTGGTCATCATTGAAGATACATAGATTGTTTGTTGGTTCAGTGGGTGCTTCGTGTTTGATGGTTCGTCAGTTGCTGCTTGTTGTTGTTTGGTTTAACTTTGCAAGGTTGAGGACCTGCGCCTGTGATTGGACCTGTTGGTGCTTGTTGCTTTCTTTTGTTTACTTCAACTTTGCAGGGTTGGGGTCCTACATGCATAACTGGAGCTATTTTTTTTTACTTTGCGGGGTCTAGGCGTTGCACCCACAATTCGACCTATGATTTTGTCGTTCATCGTTTCAAAGTAAGTTTTGATGCCATAATTTCATTTCTATTCATTCTTTGTTGTTCATTGTTTTTAGTTTGCAAGGAAGAATGTTTGATTATTTCTACTGGCATGATCGTCATATGTTTTCGGTTCCTTCTGTGTTTGGGATGCAGTTTGGTAATCGTTGGAGATACATATGTTGTTTACTAGTCCAATGGTTGTTGCTTGTTCGTTGGTTCATTGGTTCGTTGGTTGGTGCTTGTTGTTGTTTGGCTCAAGTTTGTGAGTTTGAGGTCCTGGGGATACAGTTGGACCTGTTCGTGCTTGCTCTTTGGTTTGTTTCTTGTTTTTTTCTTTTGTTTACTTCGACTTTGAAGGGTTGGGGTTTTGCGCCAACAGTTGCAGCTGGTTTGTTTTTGCACTTTGTCGTGTTTAGGTCCGGCACCCGCAAGTGGACCTGCGGTTCTGTCATTTGTTGTGTTTAGCGAAGTCGATATGTGGCACCTGTCCCGTGCCCACCTGTCCTGCTCTTAAATTTTGCTCCAATTCTTTTCCCTAGCTCTGTACCATACCTACATGTCTTTTTAAAATGTTCTTGTAGATGAAAAGGATACTGAGATGGTGGTAGCAAGAGTGGTGTTCTGTGGATTGCAAATTGCAGTATTAAGTTTCTATGTTGTTTGGCATGCAACATTGCTAGCACAATGAATGTGTTCTCATGCGCATCACACCATTTACATTTGGACGAAACCATTATAATTCTAGGATACTTCAATGCTGACATGATACAAAATAGTGGAATAACAAATAATTGGACAATTGCATGTGCAATTACAATGTCTGTTGTCTTTTTGTTAATATAAAACATGTGCAAAACACATTTATTAACCATATATGGTGAAATGTGCCCATTTCACAATACAACCTCTTTATCCTGTGCACAGACTGGTGTGACCACGATACAATTTGTCTTCTACTTGAAATATGAGATGTACACCAAAGATACTGCAAAATTATATTTCCATGTCTCAAAGTATATTTGGATACTTTGCTGCAGAAAACCAAAATCATTTAGCTATGGCCATGCAATTTCTTAATATTTTTTCTGGCTTGTAATATATTTTGGGCAGGAAAAACTTTATATAATTACAACCATGGATGGAGACAAGCATATGTTCATGTTTCTAACTATATTTTATTATGTTCGTTGATTCCCATTTAGTGTATGTACATATTGCTTGTTCTTCCCAGCATACCAGCTTCCATTCATGATCATTGTATTTTGTGTGTTCCCACATTCAAACAAACATAATAGTTGGAGAAAACGAAGGAGTCTTTACTGCAGCTGTGGAAGAGGAGATACAGAGGTACATGCTTGTACTGTTATTTCATATTCCATTTTTTTGTATTTCATTTATTATCTGTATACGTGTTCACCTAATTTATTGTATGCAAATATTGCGTATCTTCCTAAATAATAACTTATCTTGATGTCCTTTGTGTTTTCTATGCCGCTACATTGAAATAAATCGAACTTTGTTTATTTTTTTTACATGTCTTCCTGCATACTAACTTTCTTCATGTCCATTGTATTTTTTCTGCATTGCTACATTTAAACAAACATAGTGGTTGGAGAAGACGATGGATTCTTTGCCGCGAATGTAGATGAGGAGTTGCACAGGTGCATGCCTCTACTCTTATTTTGTATTCTAGTGTTTAGTATTTAATTTATTGTCTGTATATTTGTTCTACTTGTTTTACTGCTTTGCACCTACTTTACTGTATGTAGATACTACGTATATTTCTACATAGTAACTTATCCTCATGTGAATTGTATTCTCTTTGCTGCTACTTTGAAATAAATAGAACTACATTTATTTCTTTTACATGTCTTTTTGCATACTAACTTACCTTCATGTCCATTGTATGTTCGACATTGCTACATTGAAAGAAATAGATTGGTTGGAAAAGAAGATGAATTCTTATATGCCACAGCAGAGGGGGTTGTAATACAATCTTCGAAAAGGTATACCAACTATGCTAGTAGATCAAACACACAAAACGAGCGGGTGCATATAATATTGGACTAGAAAACGATGATTTGGAAACAATGGGCCTTTGTTGATAATTCCTGCTTCCAAACATTTCCCTCTCCATTTCTAATTTTCCCACTTTCTATTATCCCTTTTTTTCCCCCTCTTCTATACTTAAATGAATTCCCCTTCATTTTTCTCGTCTATTTTCGCTTTCTAATTGATTTTCTTAGTCGTCTTTCCGAAAATGTCTAAGTGCACAGGTTGTCGAACTCACGGGTTCACATTTATACTCATGCTTCTATATCACGACTCTGACCGACGGTTTCCTCATTCTATACTTAGCCACTTTTTCGATTGTGGGTTCTCGGGATGGCGGGTTCAAGATTTATCCTCTAGCTTCAGAGGTTCCACGATATACAGATTGGCTGCCATACCCCCCCCCATAGTGCCCTATTTATTGTTACACATTTTTGCAGTCAAAAAATCTGAGGCATTCAATTTGACCGTCGGGTCCTCATGTTTCCTGAGTATCCCTTGACACCCTATTTCGTATTTCATCTCCTTCGACCCTGTATGCGACATTCAGAACAATTATGGACAATATAAAATGCATATTCTTATTTATTCCTTCTGATGTTCATCTACACATGCTTGCATCAGAAAAAGTTGGACTAGTGACATGGCCATGAGCAGTCAATCATCACAAACATCAACAAACTGACAAGGCCAAAGGTAAATATGCATACATTGTGTTCCTCATATGTTTACCAAAAAAATATCCTCAGCTATTTATTCATCTATGCCATGGTAAATATGTTGATGTCATTTGTAACACATAATTTGCAGTTCACAAGAAGTATCAACGAGTGCAAGTGAGACGTCGAACATAGCACAAGTTCCGCAGACCAAGAGGTTTGGTTGCAAAACTATGGCTCCATACTTCATCCAAGTTGTGTGTTTACTTGTACATTTATGCCAGGAAAAAAGAAAACAAAAAAATAATGCAGACTACCATTCACATTACTTTTCCTGTTCAAAAAATGTCACTAGGTCTAAACTTATAACACCCAAAATACTATCAAGAGAGGGCTTGAATAGCCACTGAACTGGACAAGTCTTCGTCGAGGACATAATGGTCGTCTATAGGACGTACTTGGACAAGGAAAACAAAACTAGATCCATTATGCATGCTGACATGACATACAACGAGGCCTTGATGACAGTCACACTGACTATTCCTACACAACTTGTCCGGAAACATGCATAAAACATATTGCTAGTTCATGGGATATCCATTACAAATTTTAATATATTTCCCAAAATAGTATATGACCGTGGTGATTGTGATCGGATTATATCGCTCAAAGAAACGAGTATTGTGGAAAAAATTACCATTATTTGTTTAGAATATTGTTTCGTCCCAGACACAAATATCAACCAACTTGCACAGAGAAACGACATTTACCCAATTGGAACCATTGGTGTAGTTGTCACACACATGATGAAACTTGGCACACAACACATTCTCCATATAAAATATGGAGAGTCAGACAACGACAAGGAAATGGTACCCTTCTCCATATTCAATTTTGTCCTTTAATTTCCATGTCTATGTATCTTGGTTATGTTACACAACTATTGCATTGTTCCATGTTGCAGCTGCAATTGTTTGACACCTATTCAAATTTGTTTTCCTCAATGGAACAACAATTGCATGAAGGGAAATTTCCACTTGTGCTCTTAAAAAATATGACAAATAAAAGAGATGTTAAAGAAAGGATCTTTCGCACAACCCAAGCAACATTTGTAACATAATTGCAAACAAACATAGTACAGGATCTCAAGAAACTAACTAGCTCTACAACTGTTGTGCGTATACATCTACAATTTCATCCTCACTTTGCTCATACAAATTGCCTTCACCAATTTTATGCAGTTTTTCTTTTTCTTTGTTCTGCAGTTGTATATTATATTGTTCAATATATTAACTACTATGGTCACGTGCCTAGGTTGAGGGTGTTTTGGCTGCAGCGAATGCGTACTTGACCCCCTTCGAGCTCGTATGTGCCAAATGAAACTCCCCTGCTTCTGTGTCTGCTTTCATAAATGATGATACAATTGATTGTCTACGATGTAGTATAAAATGCCCTTACGTATATAGACATTGCCTCAATGCTGCCATCTGAACCGTGGGTAACACAATCGTACATTGTACAATTAGACAGCCTCTGTTACAAGATGTGCTTCCTGGGTTAGAAGAATTTCCATATGAAGTATACCTACAGAAAAAGGCAAACAATGTCTACATGTTGCGTGACTTTCGGATACATAACAAATTTACCTAAAATGAGGACAATGCAATATTGCATATCAGCTGAAAAAAAGAAAAAAAAATCATATCAAGCTTTGGTAGGAAACAAAAAAATCTCATGTGTGTCTGTAATTTTTCTTCAATACCCAGATGAATGTTCATCGGACTCGAGTTCTTCAGAGTTTACATATATGGCTGTAAAATTTTCTTTCCAAAGATTTTGTCTGTTTTTGTGCACTTGAATAAACAATGAGAATCTAACTACAAATCAAATCGTTGTTGTTATTTTGATGTTTTTTTTCATCTCCCAGTAAGAATTTTGCATATTTGTTGGGGTGTCCAACTGAAAAAAAAAATGGTGACTAGTTGTGGATTTGTTGGAGGATTCTACACCTTTTTGGGTGCCCAAATTGGAAAAATGTTTTCCAACTATATAGCCATAGCAGGATTTCTGCATTTTTTGGGTACCCATATAAAAAAGAAGATGATCTCCAACTATACATTTATGGTATGCTATCTGAATTTTCTCAATTCCCTAATTGAAAAAAAAGGGCTTAGCATGGATTGAAGCATCGACTTGATATCTTCAGAACTCGCTATAGACATTGGGGAGTTCGAGCATTGGAATTCATACAGGTATGCACATTTATTGTTGATGTACAAGCACATAAGATTGTTCAGTCTAGAAATGGGAAGCATGAGGAAAAAATCTATATAAAGTATCCAATTGTGAATAACTCAGGACGGTCCTTTGAACTGTCGAAATGGCTTGCTCCTCTGGGCATAACCATCAAGCATTTCCAATAATATTGGAAATTTGGCATTGTTAAAATTGGTAGTGATAGAACATGGCACTATCAGAAGCAAATGTGCATAGTGATCTTGCTTCATGGTAAAATAGTAATCGACAAGTTTCTTGTTCCCCATTTGGGGGTTTGGTTATAGCTGGGATACAATGGCGAAGCTTCGCTAGTTTTGTGTTGTCTTGTGTTTGGCAGAATTTTGTTCATATCTCATGGCCCTGGTTATTTTCTCATGGGAACATATACTAGATGTTAGAGAAAACCAATGCCACATGTGTTTTTTTTATATATGTCAAATTGTTTGATGCATAGGTCGAAGCGTATTGATTTATGGACCCTTGTGGGATCTCACTTGGCGCCTTTTGTGTTCATGCGTTGCCTTGTGCCTCAACCTTCAATACATTTGGTGTTTACTTGGCTCTTGGTTGTATGCTTCGTTATGGAAAATTAATGATATATTCAGGATCTTGGTAGTTTTTCTATGCTATTAAAGAATATACAGGACTTTCTTTTCCTTTTAATATAATCCCTCTAACGCAAATGTAGTATGTGGCTCGTTTTAACACTTTTCCTTGATAGAGGAACTTAGAAAAATTCATCTCGAGGAATATTTTGAAATAAAACGATATATACTATGTGAAGTCCAATGGAACTATCATATCAATGACATGACATTAAAATTCATTTTCATATTAAAATTCAAATTCTTCGTTGTTATACTTACGGTGAAGTTGGCAGGACAATAATTTTACTTAAACATCCAAAAATTGATTTTCTTGTGGCTTTTTTATGCTTCTCTTATACGACCACATTCTGGAAACTATAAGAATGTCTCACTTTATCTATTCCTTGATTGAAGAGCATGTTCACCTGTTTAATGCACCTCATAGTTATTGTTAGCGTCAGAAGTCACCCCTGGATTGCTTGCAGGAGCAGAGCCCAATGCCCATAAGTTTTATGTCACGATTATTTTGAGGGGTGATCAAATGGGTAGAGACTCGGGATGGAATTACTCTAGCTCGGGGACCGGGTCTGGTATGTAAAGAAAAAAGGAGGTCTTGATCTAACTTCAGTCAGTAGATTGATTGTAGAATGGTCAGGTGGAAGACTTGGTGAGGGGAGTGAGCAAAACTACTTTGGGCAACGGGCCTTTCAGTAGCTTGCAGAAGAAAAACTCTAAACACAAGATCCTCTTGGTTCAGAGTTTCTGGTAACTGAAGTGGCGACTTGACTGGATCCTCCAATTCCAAGTCATTCAATGCTAAGAAAAACACAGAGACCGATTAGGAACAACGTGACTGTTACAGTGATCCAACCTACATCATCCTATAACAATCACAACTCGACTGGATCTTCCAATTCCGAGTTGTTCTAATACAATATGAACAAAGACATGGAAAGAAGCTGAGATTCATAAGGCAAGAAGTCTCAGATGTTAATACACAACCAGAATAACCAGTGCTTCATTAAAGTTTTTACAATTGGGATCCTTGCTCAACCATCGATGCCTTACAAAATACAAAGACTGAGTCTATATACTCAGGAAAATTCACCTCACAGAGGCGTGTCCAGTCACCCAAGGCTTGGTGTCTTTTCAGTCAAACTCGTACTGATATCTTTCTTCGAGCGCCACCTTAACTGCGCATGGCTCCTGTAAGGAAGGTAGTTGAGCCATTAAACGTTGAGCTAGCGTGTGCAGACTTTCCTATCTATTCGAAGACTTCGGCATGGCTCCTTGGAAAAATCGGTACACAGGACCCCCTTCGAGCAGGCTGCTTGCCAGATTCTCCATACCCCACATTTAATGATCGAAAGGAGGTTTCAACCACCTATTCTTTCCTTCATTAACTCCAAGCGAGACACATGATCGAAGTCGGGCTGAACTGGTCTTGGAGGAAGCGGGATTCCCTTCTGTTGCAAAACCTGACGCTTTGGATCCTTTTCATAACTCTCTTCCTTTCTCAAGTGACTGCGGGCCCCACTTTCGGCTCTTTCAGTGCTATCGAGGTTTGGGGTTTCGAGATGTGGAACAACATGAAATTCTCACCCCTCAAACTTCCAAATGCCGAAACGCCGACGCGATTAGATCTCGCGCCACGCGTCCTCTGGATGGACGGCTTCTATTATCCCCTGCACACTATGGGCGCGATCTATTGTACTAACTTCGGTGCAACTTCCTTATTTGCGATTTCCCGCCAATCGTTGATCTTCTCATATGGATGGATCTGGACCGTTGACACTATAATCCTGCCCACTCGCTTGATTTTAAGTCCGAAAAGGACTTCTTTTGTTTGTTGCGCTTGGGCAATCCTCGTGCAACCTGCAGACCTGGGTATCCCGATGCCGAAGACAAGTAATTTTTCTAACAGTTATTGTTAAGACCATCAATGGGGATTTCCCACTTCCGAAAATTTCCATCCCCTTTCTTGTTTCCCTCTTCTTTCCCTTTCTGGTTACTTAGTCATTTTTCGAAAAATGTATATGTTGGACAACTGAGAGG